>SJYA01001140.1:1778024-1889808 GCA_006410615.1 Neotragus moschatus | reverse complement strand
CAGGCCAGCCGCCCCCCCAATCCCCGCCCCGCCTCCTTGTGAGTACAAGGGCTTCCCGGTACCAGGAAAGCTATCCAGCGTCCTAGTTCTGAAATCAAGTCGGCCCCGAAATCCCTAGGAGCTGTCCGGAGCTCTGGTGCTGAAGCAGGTTGTGACTCGCTTCCTGGACCCCGAGCGGCGCTGTCTGGAGTCTCGGTGCTGAAATAAATAGCAATTTCCTTCCGTGGTCGTCGGAGAGCTGTTCCCCGCGTCGGTGCTGAAGAAACTTGATTTGCTTTCCTCTCCTCCCCAGGTCACTCCAATCCCCTCTGTTTTCCCTCTTGGGAACCAGTACAGTTTTTTCCCCTCCACTCTTCTTCCAGGCGCGCTTTCTGGCGCTAGGTAGGGGAGACACGGAGAGGTCTTAACTAGGACTTATACCTGCACCCCACCTCGTGGCATGTTTCCAGAACTTACCTCTCAGATAGTCGGCACGCTGGCCTCTGCTTTCCAGACCGTCAAACTTCACGGTCTTTGTCGCCTATTAGGAAAATGTCCGTGCCCTGTCCTGCAAACCAGCCCCATTCACAGGAATCCCGGTCCCTCAGACCACCCCCTCCCCCCACGCAGCTTCGTCCAGCCCTGTGTGCCTCACCTGCTTTCAGTCCTGTAAGCAGTTGCAGGTGTCCAGTGGCTGCCTAGGCGGGGGACCTGCGCTTTTATGAGCTTCAGGGAAGGCGGGGCGCCGGGAACCTCGGGGAGGGGCTTCGCCAACCTGCCAATGGGACTCCGCCTCGATTGCAACTCCAAAGATTACCTCATAGGTTGTGGCCTCGGCTTCAGAATAAGAGTCTGGCATCTGCCCAAAACCTGGGTTAGAGGTTTTCAAGACGGGGAAGGGGCACTCATTGTGTTCCCCAAGGTCTTCCCCCAGGGCCCAACCCCCTCCTAGGTCTCTGAACTCTCTGGCAGCTCAGGAGGCCTGGTCTATATCTGCTTCTCCCCATTCCCAGCTTGTGCTATTGCTGAATCAGGAGAGAGAAAACTAGTGCACAGTGCAGAACATTTAAGTCCAGTTCCAGATAAGGAAACTGCAGTCTGTGGGACTAGAGGGCTCAGAGGAGACTGGGGCTGAGATGAGATTAAAGCCGAGATTTAAAAAAAAAAAATAACTTGCTAGGATTCTTTAAATATATATATTTATTTATTTGGCTGCTCCTGGTCTTAGTGCGTCATGTGGAATCTTTAGTTGAGGCATGCAAACTCTTAGTTGCAAGCCTAGATCTTTTTATTCCTTGATTCAAAACCAAACTCATAACTTTAGTTTATTGTTTTGCTTTCCTGAGCAGGCTCTGAGCCAAAACACACATGAACTTGGCTTCAAACTCAAATTTTTCTCCTCCTTGCTGTGGGTATTCCAGTACAATCAAGCCTCTTCATGCTTCAGTTTCCTCAGTTGTGAAATGATGATGATGGTAGTACCTTCTCAGAGTATTGAGATGAGGAATTAATGATATTCTTGTGGATTTCATGTTGGAAATAAATAATCAGGACTGACGCTAGGGTGAGGGAGCCAGTGGCCTCAGATGCAAAACTTAAGGGGCTACAAAAAATACCCTCAGTAATCCAGTGTTTTATGACATAAAAATGCAAAAAATCCACAATGAACAAAATACCTAACTCTAAGTAAAGACATGATCAGCATTACTGATTTCTCCTCTTGCCTCAGGCTCCAGTGCAGCTTGGCATGGCACTAGAAATCGTGTCTGAACATGATATGTTTCCCAGTAGTGTAGCTATGATCGTTTTCTGAGACATTCCACTTACTGACTCAACAGACTTTTCTTGTATTAGAGAATGAGGACACATACATGAATTCAGCTACCAACACTACCTTTTTGGAGGAAGACGTGAAGATGTAACTGTGCTTAGAAGTACTGTGTGTGACAACAAAGGGACTTGTGTCCTGGCTTGTGCTGTCCCTAGTGTGAACGTCCCCTAAAGGAGATTCCATTGTGTGGAATCTGAGCTCACAAGTGAGCTACCTGGAGATACCCTGTAAATTCAGGGGCATCAGATAAGGCACCTAGTGTTTGTCAACAAAGTGCCAAACCAAGGGTTAGCCCCATCCATGCACTGGGGAAAAGTTCAGTCAAACCCATAGGGATGGGGCTCCCCTGGTGTCTCAGTGGTAAAGAATTCTGCCTGCCAATGCAGGAGACACAGGTTTGATCCCTGGTCTGGGAAGATCCCACATGCTGCAGAGCAACTAAGCCCAGGCACAACAACTACTGAGCCTGTGCTCAGAGCTGCAACTACTGAGCCTGATCACCACAACTACTGAAGCCTGAGTACCCTAGAGCCTATGCCCTGCAACCAGAGAAACTACTGCAATGAGAAGCCCAAGCACTGCAACTAGAGAGCAGCCCCTGTTCACCACAACTAGAGAAAAGCCCAGACAGCAACAAAAATCCAGCACAGCCAAAAATGAAACATTAAAAAGCATAAGGATGGATGCAGAAGGGAATTCTGACACATAGTAGATACTCAACAAGTTCACTGTCAGCTACATGACTTGTGGGGGTGCAGCTGAAACACTCTGCCTTAATTCTTCCATTCTGCCTCCCACGTGGAGGACAGCTCTGACTTCCCAGCTCCAAAGGAGGAGCATGGAGCCTGCCATGAAAGGAAGAGGAAGAAACAGGAATGAAGTCTGGGGGTGGCTGCCTTATTTATTTGTTCTCCTCTTAAAATTTTTTATTTTTAAAAAAATTCAAACCCACAGGAAAGTTGCAAGAATAGTGCAATGAACTCTCATCTCATCTTTACCTGGATTAATCCACCCATTGTTAACATTTGGCCACGTTTACTTTCATGGCATCTGGTCCCATCACTTCATGGCAAATAGATGGGGAAACAGTGGCTGACTTTATTTTTCCNTTGTTCTCCTCTTAAAATTTTTTATTTTTAAAAAAATTCAAACCCACAGGAAAGTTGCAAGAATAGTGCAATGAACTCTCATCTCATCTTTACCTGGATTAATCCACCCATTGTTAACATTTGGCCACGTTTACTTTCATGGCATCTGGTCCCATCACTTCATGGCAAATAGATGGGGAAACAGTGGCTGACTTTATTTTTCCGGGCTCTAAAATCACTGCAGATGGTGACTGCAGCCATGAAATTAAAAGACGCTTACTCCTTGGAAGGAAAGTTATGACCAACCTAGACAACATATTAAAAAGCCAACAAAAGTCTATCTAGTCAAAGCTATGGTTTTTCCAGTGGTCATGTATGGATGTGATAGTTAGACTAGAAAGAAAGCTGAGTGCCGAAGAATTGATGCTTTTGAACTGCAGTGTTGGAAAAGACTCTTGAGAGTCCCTTGGACTGCAAGGAGATCCAACCCATCCTAAAGGAGATCAGTCTTGGTTGTTCATTGGAAGGACTGATGTTGAAGCTGAAACTCCAATACTTTGGCCACCTGATGCAAAGAGTTGACTCACTGGAAAAGACTCTGATGCTGGGAAAGACTGAGGGCAGGAGAAGAGGATGACAGAGGATGAGATGGTTGGATGGCATCACCGACTCAATGGACATGGGTTTGGGTGGACTCTGGGAGTTGGTGATGGACAGGGAGGCCTGGCATGGTGTGGTTCATGGGGTCACAAAGAGTTGGACACGACTGAGCGACTGAACTGACTGAATGACTTTCTCTTTGTCTTTTTCTCTACAGATATCTTTGCCTCTGTTCCAGTCATGCAAGCTGCAGACACAACTGCTCCTTTATCCTAAGTACTTGAGCACACATTCCCCAAGATCAAGTCTACTATGTAAGTTAATGCAATGATCCCAACCAAAAAGTTAAAGCTGTTACAACACCACTGTCTAATCCAAAGTCCACAATCCAGTATCACCAGTCGTCCCAGTCCTGTGTGTTATTTTTTTAATTAATATAATTGCTTTACAATATTGTGTTAGTTTCTGCTGTACAACGATGTGAATCAGCCAGCTATGTGTATACATATATCCCTTTCCTCTTGAGCCTTCCTTCCACCTTCCCATCCCACCCCTCTAAGTCATTACAGAGCACAGAGCTGAGCTCCCTGTGCTATACAGCAGCTTCCTGCTAGCTAGCTATCGCCAGTCCTGTCTTCAATGGCATTTCCTCCCAAGCCAGGATCCAATTCAGAATCATGCATTGCATTTCATTGTCCCATCTTCCATTTCCTTTGCAAAGGGGTGGGCTTTGTAATAAGATGAGTCAGACTCCAGGCTCTTCCTTTCAACCCTGACACTTGGCCCCATTGCTATCTTCTACAAGGGTTTGCCATGTACACAGGGTCTGCCGCCCCCGCATTTGTGTACTTAGTCACTCACTTGTGTCCTACTCTTTGTGACCTCGTGGACTGCAGCCTCCTAGGCTTCTCTGTCCATGGGAATCCTCCAGGCAAGAATACTGGAGTGGGTTGCCATGCCCTCCTCCAGGGCTTCTTCCCAAGCCAGGGATCTAACCCAGGTCTCCTGCATTGCAGGCAGATTCTTTACCTACTGAGCCACCAGGGAAGCAGGGGTTTGTTTAGAGGATTTCTTAAGTCCTCTCTCCTCCAAAATTCTGGAAAGACATAACCAGATCTGCACCTCACCTCCAAAACCTACTTGATACATTCATCTACTCCAGAAAAAAAAATTTTTTTTAATATCTGCTATATGCCAGCTACTTTCCTGGTGGCTTAGATGGTAAAAGAATCTGCCTGCAATGCAGGAGACCCAGGTTCGATCTGAGGGTTGGGAAGATTCCCTGTGAAGGGAAGGGAATGGCAGTCCACTCCAGTATTCTTGCCATGGACAGAGGAGCCTGGTGGGCTATAGTCCATGGGGTCACAAACAGTCAGAGACGACTGAGCAAGTAACATACACACATGTGCTAGGCACTGGGAATGTAACAGCAAACCAAGCTAATATGATTTTTTTCGCCCTCTGTTTAGTGCAGAAGATAATAAACAAATAAAGAAATAAAGGAACAGGATAACCTCACACAGTGATGACTGCTATGAAAAAAAAAAAAAAACGGACAAGGGGTTTGTGATAACGCAGCAGTGAGCAAACATTTCTGTAAAGGGCCAGAAAGTAGATATTTTCAGCTTTGCAAGCCAGCCAGTCTCCCTCATGTCTACTCCCCTCTAGTCTTGCTGCTCAAAAGCAGCCTTGAAGAATATATAACTGGATGAGTGTGACTGTGTGCCAATAAAACTTTAATTGTAAAATAAAGTGGCAGCTGTGGAAAAATTTAAAGGATAAACATGGGACTGAAGGAACAGTTGTTGTAAAAGCCCTGGGGGCATGGGAACAGGTCCTGATGGATGTGTTGGAGGATGACCAAGGGTGGTATTAGGAGATATAATCAGAGAGAGGTGTCCAGGGGTCTGGTCCCTCAGGACAGGAGTAGATCACACAGAAAAGCCTCCCCAACCTTTCTTCCTCTCCCTCCTCAAGCTTTTACTTTGTGCAGGGTTCTGTGCCAAACATTCTATGTGCCAAGTATTTCTAAGGCCTTGGAACAACCCCATAAGATAGATACCATTGTTGTTCCCAATTTACAGATGAAGAAACTGAGTCTCAGAGTGGCTAAGAAGCTAACGCAAGGCCACCCAGAAAGCAAGTGAGCAAGTGACACACTGGAATTTGAATATAGTTCTGACTCTTGGTTCCAAAGCTCATGCTCCTCTCCACTGCCCCTCCACATTCCCTTCTTTTTTTAAGAAAAAAATTATTTGGCTGTGTTAGGTCTTAGTTGCATGCGGGATCTTTAGTTGCAGCTTGTGGGATCTAGTTCCCTGACTAGGGATTAAACCTGGCCCCCCTGCTTTGGGAGCTCAGAGTCTTAGCCACTGGACGACCAGGGAAGTCCCTTCTCTTATTTTTTTAAACATCTAAGGAAGCATTCTATTCAAACCTTGCAAAAATGCTCTTTTTTACTTACTAGCATGTGTGGAAGAACAAGACATAATCTTTGACAAAACGTCTAAGAGAGACAGTCCCAGGCTTTTATAGCTCCAAATGAACAAAGCTGTGATGGAGGAGACTTGGGCATTGTGGGGACTCAGAGGAGTCACCTACCCCCATTCAGGCCAAGGAAGGAGGAGTAAATCAAGGAGGGCTTCCTGGAGGTTGCCCCACTCTAAACTCTTAGGTTGAGGAGGAGCAAGCTAGGTGAAGTTGCAGGAAATGCATTCCTGATGGGGGAAACAGCATGTACAAAGGTCAGAGGAGAATATGGACTCTGCACATTTGGAGTCAGGACCCCTTGTTCCTCCTCTTCACCCTCTGAGCCTGCCTTTCAGTCTGACAGGTCCATTCAAAGAGATGGGGCCACTTTTCCTTGCAAACACTGGCACCTCAGGAGGCTGCATTCTGCCTTCCAGAATTCATCATAGCTGGCATTTAAAAATCACTTACTGTGCCCTTGCTCATTGGAGCTCTGCCCTTGTCAGCTTGCTGAGAATCTCAGCTTCCCGGAGCTGAGACCCCTTTGTTCCGCCTGAGCCTCCTGGGTGGGATCCTCACCATTTGCATGTGTCCCAGGCAGGTGCAGGTGGGCAGAAATGGATGAATCTCTTTAGAAAACGTTCCCCAGGAGACTCCAGTTAGGAACAGTAGTAACTCATTATCTCTGGGGATAATAAGCCAGCAGTGAGAATTAATTAATAGCTCATCATGGCAGAAATAAAGGTTTAGGAGTAAGGGTTAAGGGTCTGGGATGATTCTTCCTCCCTGTCCCCTGCCTTACACACACACACACACACTCTCATGCACATACACAAGCACAGAGAGGCACACGCACACACAGCCCCTTCCTCAGCCGTTACTATAGAGACCTTCCTGCCACCCTCATGAGCATTTACAAACCAAGACTGCACAGATGGTGGCCTCAGCGGGCCCGCTGTTCTCTCTTCTAAGGACAGGCTCTGGAGCCCCAAGGATTAAGGAAACAGGGCTACTCTGGACAACATCTGCCTGGGGCCCCGAAACCTGACCCTGAAGCCCAGGCAGGGTGAGATTAATGGAAGCCTTTATCCAGAAGGGACAGTGTGCACAAACAGGACCACACACAGGTCGCCCTCCCCACCTGAGGCCACCGGGGAATCCCTCATGAAGGTCTCAGTCCGTCCTCATCCCCTCGAGGGAGAATCACCCCGAAGGTCAGGCAGTTTAAACTTCAGATCCTGTGACAAAGGGGAATAGCTTGCCGTGTGTGTCCTGGAAACTACTGCAGTAATATTACCTAGGGTTTCCTGAGCATCTATTGTGTGTCAGACACTACACACTTTATATGTAAAAATGCATGGTGTGTGTGTGCGTGCTTAGTCACTCAGTCATGTCCAACTCTTTGTGACCCCATGGACTGTAACCTGCCAGGCTCCTCTGTCCATGGGATTTCCTAGGTGAGAATACTGGAGTGGGTTGCCATTTCCTTCTCCAGGGAATCTTAACAACCCAGCTGTCGAACCGGCATCTCCTGCATTGACAGGCAGATTCTTTACAACTGAGCCACCTGGGAAGTCCAATTGCAATGATACTAGTGCTCATTTATCTGTCGTTAACTATATGCTTAGAGCTTTATAAGGGCAAGGATCTTGCCCACTTGTCATTCTTTTCTTTTAAAAATATTTATTTATTTGCACTGGGTTTTAGTTGCAGCACGTGGGATCTCTGTCGTGGTGTGTGGGATCTCTGTCGTGGTGTTCAGACTCTCTAGTCGTGGCACACAGGCTCCAGGGTGTGTGGGCTCTGCTGCTCCGCTGCATGTGGGATCCTCGCTCTCTGACCAAAGACTGAACTTTCATCCTCTGATTGCAAGGCAGATTCTTAACCACTGGACCAGCTGATCTTGCCCACTCTTACCTCAGAGCGTATTTTCCAGTGCTCAGAATTGATAGCCATTAAGTGAATGAATGAATGATTGAATTTACTCCTCTCAGCCACCCTGCTGCATAATTACTGAATCCTCTTTTTTTCAGAAGTGGAAACTGAGGGTCAGAGAAGTGGAGAGATCCTTCCAAGGACACCGAGAAAGTAGGGAGCAAAGGAGGGACCTGAAGGGAGGTCTTCCTATTACAAAGACCCCCTGTGAATCATTCTGAGGAGGCTCAGAGAGGGAAAGGAACTTTCTCCAGCTCACACAGTATGTCAGGGACAGCAGCCAGGACTAGAATCCAGCTTTCCCAGCACTCTCTCAGGTGCTGTTTCCCTTGGCTCTCCCGTAGTTCCTTGTAGTCCTAGCACTAAGTACAATGTCTGGAAAACATTGGGCCACAATAGATATTTGTGAGGGATGCTGTGGGCCTCCCAGAACTTTCCAGAACCCATCTCAGGTGGTTATCTCCTCTGATCTCACACCCTTGCCTTCCAAGTGGCCAGAACTTGGAGTTTTGTCCCTGTCTGAAAGATGAGGGGAGAGGGAAGCACAGAGCCTCTAGGTGGCTAGCTCATGGTCACACTCGAGGGTGAGGCTGGCGCTGGATGTCTCCACTGTATGTCATCCTGCCACTCGTTTGAATGGCTCCTCTCTTGGTATCCTCCTATTTTCAAAACCAATTTTCTACTTACTGAGCACCTACTAGTTGTGGGATCTTTCTGCTTCATCTCATCCTCATGTTAACCTACCAAGCTCTCGCTCTTAATCTCTTTTCCCAAAGACAGAGGCAGACATAGAGGTCGAGACACTTGCCCAAGCACACAGGGCAGGGAAGAAGGGAGAGCTGCCATTTGAATCCAGAGTCCACATGCATGGCCACATTCTGTGTTTGGTGTTTGTGTCCTAAGTGGGACCAGCCCCCAGTCTCTGAAGGGGGATTCTTGGGCTGCTGAGTTAAGCAATATAGCCCAGTCAGTAAAGACCTGGTTTCTCCTTCAGCCCTGAGTCCTGAAAGGACCCTGAATTAATGCTGTCTTCTCCCTTCTCAGCTTTTGGACATGTTTCAGAAACTATGGAAAAAATTTCCCATATAGCCCTCCCCACAACTGTCCTTGCTCTGACTGCCTGACCTAGCGTTCAGTGGGCGTGGAGGAGGGGACAGGAACAGAATTCCTGACTGCCACAGTGGTGGAGGGGAGTGCACCAAAGCGAGGCAAAGAAGAGATAAGCATGTTTCAGGAGGCCCCTCCATGCAGGAAAACACAAGGTTTCATCAGTCAGAGGGTGCAAAGGCCTGGAGTGGAAACCAGCCCTGGAGAAACTGAGAAGAGGCCAGATACATGCCCTCCCGTCCCCTGAGATCCTGGATCATTCCCTGTGGTCTATGATAGAGTAGATCTGTGGAGCCTCTGGTCTCTGTAATGAGGCTGAGGATTCAAACCTGCAGCAGAGCCCAGTACACAGCAGGGGCTCAACTAATGCTTGTTGATGAAAGAATGAACAAAGCAAAGAACTGGAAGGAACTTAATAGATTGGCTAATCGAAGAATGGAAAACTCAAGTGCCCACAGGAGTGTTTCACGTTGAAAACCTCCGATTTGGGCTCTTTTAAAAAGAATTATTCAAAGAAATGAACTTCAGTGGCAGCCAACTCGCCATGAGGTCCCTTATCCAATCCCTTCATTTTATCTATGGAAGAAACTGAGTTCAGAGCCATTGAATGACATTTGGAAGGTCTCACAGACCATAACTGAAAGCTGGGACCATGATGAATAGCTTCCTTTTACTGAATGCTTACTATGTGCCTCCCATACATTCTCTCAATGACACTTAAAATCCCCATGAATAGATACTGGGATTTTCCAACTTGCTTTTTAACTGATGGGGAATCAGAGGCTCAGAGTGGTTAAGGGAGAGTCACCCAATGCTAAATGGAAGCGATGGGATTCGAACCTGTCTATCCAGAACTGAGTCTGTATACACTCCCTTCAAGAGCGTATTTTCCATATTTTTCATACAGAAGGAAACCAAACTCAGCGGAGGCTGGGTGGGAGGTGGGGGTTCGTGTGTGATTCAGTACAGCCAACCGCTACCGAACAGTTCCGTGAGACCACGAATTTTAGGAATCAAACCCATTGATCTGATTCGCGCCCCCAAACCCAGATATATCCAAGCAAAAGGCTAGGGTTCCCTGCCCCCATCGCTAGCGAGCTGACCCTCCTCCATTACAGTAGGTGTACACAGCAGGCGCTTAATGAGCGCTTTGATGGCGATTATGGAAGCAAAGGCGAGGTTGCTGAACTAAGAAGGTCCTGCTTCTCTGCCCTGCATGCTCAACCTCTCGGGGCCTGCCCAGCCCCCAGCCCCAGCCCCCGCGCACTCAGTAGCTCTCCCACAGCAATTACGGTAATTAGCTCCGAGCGGCCGACGGGGGAGGGAGGACGGAGGGAGGCGGACTTTGGCCCAAACTGACCTGCTTCCCGGTGGACTCTCAGATTGGTCTGCGCCAGGCACGTGGCACCCGCCACGGACTTGTTGCTGGGCATCCCGGCGTTGCCAAGGCAACGCCTGCCGCGTGTCCTCTCTGCCAAGAGCCGGGGAGAAGTGGCTGTGCTGAGGGTCTCGAGACTCACAGAGAGGCGAGCTGCCTCTCTCCCCCAGCTCTCTCCAGGCCCAGTCCTACCCCCACCTCCCCGCAGCTCAGTCGCCCTTAGGCTCCTGGGAACGCGTCATCTATAAAGACGGACCCAGCAGACTCAAGGTCACGCAGATGGAGCCAGGGGACACGCAGAACCCTTGCTACGGACTCCCCCGTGCGCAGACAGGGTATATAGGCAGAATGGAGAGGCACAGATCCTGCATTAACAAGCACACAGTTGCTGAAAGCCCTCCAGCCTCATAGCCTGTATTCAGAAGGATGACACCAGACAAGGCAGAAATGAGACGTCTTTGTGCCCCCAATCATTATTCTCATCACAGGGGCCCGTGCACCTGATGACTCCCACCTGGAGGGCCTCAGCTAAGCACATCACCTGCATCTCATCCTCATTACCTGCCTGTATTAATCCCATTTTACAGAGGAAGAAACTGAGGCTCCAAATGGGACAAACATCTAGTCAGGAGGCAGGGACTCCACCCTTCAAGGGTGTGCCTATTAAAGCCATGTAATTCCCTTTATAAAGTTAAGCTAATGGTAACAGTAAAAGTAGTAATAATGACAGTGTATTAGCCATTGTTGTGTAACAAATTACCCCAAAACTTAGTGGCTGTAAACAACAATATGTATCATCTCACAGTGTCCATGGGTCAGAAATTTGCGTGTGACTTGGCTGGGTTCTCTGCCTTAGAGGCTTTGCCGATGAATTCAAGGTGTTGGGCAGGGCTGTGGTCTCATCTGAGATCTGACTGGGGAAGGATCCACTTCTAATTCATGTGGTTCTGGGCAAGACTCAGTTCCTAGAGGGCTGTTGACTGGAGGTGGCTGTCAGTTCTTTTCCATGTGGGTCTCTGTATCACAGTAGATTACTTCATTAAAGCACATTAGCCCAGGAGACAACAGTCTGCTAGCAAGATGGGAAGTCAGTCTTTTATAGTATAACCTAATCACGGAGATGACGTCCCATTACTTTATGTGTGTGTTTGCTTATTGTGGTAAAATATATGCAGCACAAAATTTGCCTTTTTAACCAGTTTAAGTGTACATTTCAGTGGCATTTAGTACATTCAAAATGTGGTACAGCCACCACCACTATCTCCAGAACTTTATCACCCCCAAACAGAAGCAAAAGCTCCCCATTCACCTTTCTCCTCTAATCTACTTTCTGTCTCTATGAATTTGACTATGATAGGAACCTCATGTATAATAAATGGAGTCCTATACTATTCTTTATTGTCTGGTTTATTTTACTTAGCATAATGTTTTCAAGGTTCATCCCTGTTGTAGTGTGTGTCAGAATTCCTTCCTTTGAAAAAGCTGGATGACATTCCATCTTAAGGGGTGGTTCACGTTTTGTCTATCCCTTCATCTCTCAGTGCACACTTGGGTTGCTTCCACCTTTTGACTGTTGTGAATAATGCTGCTAGGAACATGTGGAAATATGTCTTTGAGACTCTGCTTTCCGTTCTTTTGGATATATACCCAGAAGCAGGACTGCTGAATCATCTGGTAATTCTATTTTTAGCATTTTTTTTAAGAACCTACATACTGTGCATACAGTTTTCCACAGAGGCTTTACCATTTTATATTACTACCAACAGTGCACAGGGGCCCCACTTCTCTACATCCTTGCCAACTCTTGTTATTTTCTTTCTTTTGGGGGCGGAAATTAATTTTATTATTTACTTGTACTTTATTTTTTTGGCTGTGCCACATGGCAGAGGGATCTTAATTCCCCAACCAGGTGTCGAACCCAAACCTGTGTCCCCTGCAGTGGAATCGAAGAATCTTAACCACTGAAGAGCCAGAGAAGGCTCTGCTTGCTATTTATCTTTCTTTTTCTTTCTTTCTTTCTTTTTTTTTTTTTTTTAATGCTAATGAGTGTGGCAGTTGGGTGCATTTTGCATCAAGGTCTTGCCAGGTGAGTTTGAAAGGTTTGAAGGACAAAGAGTGATTAAGGACAGGGGGACTCAATCAATCAACGTGTTGGTCATAAGATAGGTATTATAGGTTCACCCCAAAGCTTTGGGGTCATGTGGAATCATCCCAAGATGATTATGGGATAAAAGGCGGAGAGGAAAGCTGTTGGAAGAGTTTGTTGGAGTGGTAAGATATTGTGATTTATTTAAAAATTAAAAAAAAAATTTTTTTTTGGCTGTGCCACTGGCATGTGGGCTCTTATTTCCTTGACTAAGGATCAGATCTGCTCCCCTTGCATTGGGTTAGCACTGAGTCCTAACCCCTGGACAGCCAGAGAAGTCCTGATATTCTGACTTATCATAAGATAGATACAGATATCTACTGGTCTGTACAGTCAAAGCTATGATTTTTTGAACTGTGGTGGAGAAGACTCTTGAGAGTCCCTTGAACTGCAAGGAGATCCAACTGAGTCCATCCTAAAGGAAATTAACCCTGAATATTCATTGAAAGGACTGATGCTGAAGTTGAAGCTCCAATACTTTGGCCATCTGATTTGAAGAGCCGATTCATTGGAAAAGACCCTGATACTGGGGAAGATTGAGGGCAGGAGGAGAAGGGGATGACAGAGGATGAGATGGTTGGATGGCATCACCAACTCGATGGACATGAGTTTGAGCAAGCTCTGGGAGATGGCGAGGGACCAGGAGGCCTGACATACTGCAGTCCATGGGGTTGCAAAGAGTTGGACACGACTGAGTGGCTGAACAACCGTAACAGATACAGACATAGATATATTTGGTCTTTCCCCCGTTCCTGGCACAGAGCTGCTAAAACCCTTGGAATTTCCTAAATGGTAAGAGCAGTTAAAGGTGAAATGGGTGTTATCCCAATAGCCAACAATTTTATCAGTTTTGCCTACATAATGAAACCTCCATAAATAAATCTCTATGGGTCTGGAGAACTTGCAGGTCGATGACCACGTGGAGATGCTGGGCGGGCGGCACCCCCCAGAGAGGGCGCAGAAGACCCGCCCCTCCTCCACACCTTGCCCTGTGCATCTCCTCTGTCTGACTGCTGCATTTTTTTCATAATACCTGTGTCATCTAGTAAGTAAACTAAGCAAAACAATTCCCTGAGTTCTGTGAGCCACTCTAGCAAATTACCTAACCTGAGGAAGGCATTGAGGGAGCCTTATTTATAAGCTGGTTAGTCAGTCAGAGGCCCAGGCGATGATGGCCAGGACTTGGCAATTAGCATCTGAAGGCAGGGGGCAGTCTTTTGGGATTGGGTCCTCAACCTACAGGATCTGGTGCTATCTCAGGGTTTGTATCAGAATTAAGTTGAATTCAGGGCACCCAACTGGTCTCTGAGAACCATTTTGTGTGTGATAAAACCTGCACATTTTGGTGTCAGAATTGAAGTATTAAGAGCAGTCCTAGAGAGGGAACACAGGAGTTCTTCCTTCCAGATGGAGTTTCAGTGGAGGAGCTCTGTTTGCCAGCAACAGAAGCCACACCAGTGAGCCCCACAGAAGAAATGGGTTCTTCATGGGGTTGGCTGTATATAGGACCCAGAGCAGTTCTGGGGATCTGGGGAGCAGGAGTCAGTGGATGTCCCCTTGAGGGAGCTTCGGTCACCATGGTTGACTGAATAATGCTGGAAAGGCATTATTCATCCTGACCTCCTCCCACTCAGGGGGAAAATTCTGAGAAATTTCTGCTAATTGGCTCAGATTCATGAAACTGTCCCCTGCTTGAGTGGATGTGTGGATTGACAGCCCATCCAAGACCCAGCATCTAGGGAAGGAAGTATTCCCCAGCAGTAAATCTGGGTGCTGTGAAAAAATGAAAGTGTTAGTTGCTCAGTCGTGTCCAGTTATTTGCAACTCCATGAACTGTAGCCCTCCAGGCTCCTCTGTCCATAGAATTCTCCAGGCAAGAATACTGGAGTGGGTTGCATTCCCTTCTCTAGGGGATCTTCCCAACCCAGGGATCAAACCCAGGTCTCTCTCTTTGAAGGCAGATTCTTTACCATCTGAGCCACCAGGGAAGCCCTAAAAATCCTACCAGTTCACTATAAACAGTGCCCCAGGAATGACAAAGAGGAATGAGCTGACCCTCACGTCCAGGAGAAAAGTGTCTGTGGTTGGAGTCACCGAAGTCATATAGTCTTACAAGGTTGATTATGTTCTTCCCCTGCTCTAAGCTCTTCCATTGCTCCTTATTGCCCTCAGGATAAATTCCATGCCTCAGTTTGCTCATCTGCAAAACAGAGCTATTGTTCTTTTTAATAGAATCAGCCTCCTCCGGATATAGTGAGAAAAAAATGAGTTACCATAGGGAGTGGGTGTAAACAGTGTCAGGCATGCAGTCACCACTTAAGAAATGAAAGTGACCACGATGATAATTAAAGGCTTCCCTGGTGGCTCAGTGCTAAAAAATCGGCCTGCCAGTTCAGGAGACCCAGGTTCGATCCCTGGATCTGGAAGATCCCATGAAGAATGGAATGGCTCCCCACTCCAGTACTCTTGTCTGGAGAATCCCATGGACAGAGGAGCCTGGCAGACTACAGTCCATGGGGTCCCAAAGAGTTGGATACGACTGAGCGACTAAGCACGTACGCATGTGATGTTAATTATCTTTATGATGGCTATTATAAAGTCTCTTGCGAGCCTTCACATCCCCCCTCAAACACCCCGAGAGATTCTGATATGCTTTCCTTCTGCTCAAAAAACTCCCATTATGCCTCATAAACGATTTCTGCTTCTGTGAGATGGACACAGTGACATGAACCCCCCCACTCCCCACCAACAGATTTGTTGCTGTTGTTCAGTCACTGAGTTGGACAGGTTGTGGTGCATATATTTTTAAACCCACGTGTCAAATGCTTAACCAGTGCTGGGGACATGGGAAAGGCCCAGAAATTTTTATTTTTTAAGAAAACATTTATTTATTTATCTGACTGCACAGAATCTTAGTTGCAGCATGCAGAATCTTTTTTTTTTTTTCCCAGTTGCGGAAATACAGGATCTTTAGTTGAGACATGTGGAATCTAGTTCCCTGACCAGGGATCAAACTTGGGCCCCCTGCATTGGGAGTTCAGAGTCTTAGCTACTGGACCACCAGGTAAGTCCTAAAATTTTTAGATAGTATTACATACCTTTTGTGAAACTTTTAATTTTGTGATAATTGTAGGTTCATATGCAGTTCTAGAAACACAGCAGGGTCTGGGGTATCCTCTACCCAATGATTATATCTTGCAAAACTATAGATGTATATCCAGAAAATTGACACTGAACGCTTCTGACACTGTAGAGGGCCCTCCTATTGATCTTTTAAAGCTACCTGCAATTTCCTTCTACTCCATCCTTTCTTTTGGCTCAGCATGTGGAATCTTAGTTCCCCAACCAGGGGTGAAACCTGTGTGCCCTGCATTAGAGGTGTGGGATCTTAACCACTGGACTGCCATGGGATCCCCCTTACTTCACCCTCTAAACCCCTGGCAAGCACTAATACGTCTCCTGTTTCTCCAGTTTTGTCATTTCAAGAAGGCCCGTGAGAGGAATGTACACAACATGTGAACTTTGGGGACTGGCTTTCTTTACTCAACATAATTTTTTGAAGATTTATTCAAGTTGTTTCATGTTATCAGTCATTTGTTTCTTGTAACTACTGAGTGGTTCCATATATTAGATTTTCACTTTTTCTTTTGAAAAGAATATCAAAGGTTATAAGATTGGTACCATGACTTCTTGGGTACCCATTGCTCCACCTCACATTTTGTTGTTCACATTTTAATAGATACATCTTACATTGTCGCCAAGCTCCAGGGGATTTGGCATCTCTAAGAAAAAGGCCATCCTCTTACATAATCATACAACAAATTCATGCAATTTAACATTGAGTCGATGTTATTATCCAATATATGTAATCCATATTCAAATTTCTCTAACAGTCAGCATTGTGTTTGTTAGAGCCCTTTCCTTTTCCGATCTGGGGTGTAGTCAGAATCACATATTGCACTTGGTGTTCCTGTCTCAACCAGCTGTCATTGTCTTCCATGACATTTGAAGAGAGCAGAAAAGTATTTTTTTTTTTAAGGTTGTACTGTATGGCATGCAGGAGCTTAGTCCCACAACCAGAGTTTGAATCTGTGCCCCCTGCATTGGGAACACCAAGTCTTAACCACTGGACCACAAGGGAAGTTCAAAAGTTGTTTCATAGATGAAATTTGTCTGATGGAGTCTCTAATTCATTTCATTCAGCCAGCACACACTTACTGAGCATCTACCATGCCAGGTGGGCTTCCCAGGTGGCACTAGTGATGAAGAACCCACCTGCCAATGCAGGAGATCTAAGAGACACAGGTGTGATCCCTGGGGGAGGAGGGCATGGCAACCCACTCCAGTATTCTTGCCTGGAGAATTCCATAGACAGAGGAGCCTGGCAGGCTACAGTCCACCAGGTGGCAAAAAATCAGACAGTACTGAAGCAACTGAGCATGCAGACATGCAATGATTGAAGCAATCCATGATTAAGACACCAAGCCCTACATATCTACTCAACCAAGGGTTGAACAATGCTGAGGAATATAGCCAACTGCTAAGCACACAAGGGCCTCTGGTTTCACAAGGGTAAGATTTCCCAAGCTGTGGTCAGACCCTCTGCTTTTTGCCCAGCCCTCCTGGTCCCCAGATCTCTACCCCTGGCTCATCCGCACTGTGCCTCTACGGATCTGGATGCACCTGCCTGCCCAGCCTCTATCGCCAGCCGTGGCCGAGAAGAGGAGCTCAGGTTTCTGCTAAGAGCAGCTGCTAGGAGGCCCCGGGCAGGTAAGGGACTTGGCAGTGAGGCCTTGCTGACGAGGAAGGAGTCAAATAATCCCTGTGTCACTCTTGTCCTTTGCAGTATCCCAGGTCACCTGGGAGAGCCAGCTCAGGGGTCCGAGAACCAGGGAGAGCATGTGTGGGTGGGTGGGCATATAGAAACAGTCAGTGGCAGTCAGCTGGATTGGGGGGTTTGCCCCCCTCTAGAGGACACTTGGCAATGTCTGGAGACATTTTAAATGTTTTTATGCTTTTGTTTATTGATTGATGTAATTTTGGCTCTACTGGATCTTATGCTTTCTCTAGCTGCGGCAAGCAGGGGCTGCTCTCTAATTGCGATGTGTGGACGTATCGCAGTGGGTTCTCTTGTTGCGGAGCACAGACTCGAGGGGACTCAGACTTCAGCAGTTGTGGCATGTGAGTTCTAGAGCACAGGGCCAGTGGTTGTGATGCTTGGGCTTAGTTGCTTTGCGGCATGTGGGATCTGTCCTACCCCTGGGATCAAACCCATGTCTCCTGCGTTGGCAGGTGGATTCTTTACCACTAAGCCACCAGGGAAGCCCTAGAGATATTTTTGATGGAGGTGTTGCTGGCGGATAATAGATAGAGGCCTTGGATGTCCCTAAACATCCTACAATGCACAGGACCATCCCTAAAAACAAGACTCATCTGGCCCCAAATGTCAGTAGTACTGAATGGGAGGAACCCTGATCTGTGAAGATGGAAAGGGGTTCATTTCATCTATCTTTTCAGAAATAGCCTTCCTTGTTGTCTTCTTATTATTACATGAGTACAAGTTGCCTGCAGATAATTTAAAGATTAGAGAAAAACAACAAAGAACATAAAAGTCACCCACAAATACCTCATGCAGCGGGAATTGCTGCTAGCAATTTTTTAATATCCTTGCCCCTAATATATCTGTGTTCTCATTCATATATGTACAAAATTTGAATCATTCAGCACACTATTTCACGTAATAGATGGGAAAATCTTTTTGCATCTTAAAAAAAATTTTTTTGACAGCACCCCTTAGCATGTGGGGATCTTAGTTCCTTGATCAGGGATGGAACCTGCACCCTCTGCAGTGGAAGGCAGAGTCTTAACCGTTGGATTGCCAGGGTAGTCCTGATCTTTTGCATATTGAAATTCTCTCCTACATCCTATTTTCCGATATGGCCACGTTGCCACTTAAGTAGGAGCCTCATCATTGGACGTCCCATTTGGTCACAGTTTAGAGCTAATGCACCTTTGTGACAAAGCTCTTTGGGACTAACTCTTTATACTGGTTCATATCTATTTCCTTAAGATAAACAGTTGGAGGCCAAACTGCTATATTAACAAACATGCTCATTTTAAAGTATTTTTTAAATGACAACTTATCTGCTACCTATAACTGCAAGTAGTTGATAATTACATTGTTCACTACAATGCAATTTGTAAAAAAAAGAAAAAAGGGGGGGGATTAAAGAAGGATATGAAGCAGGAAAGTAAACGTTTCAGTTAGCTCAACCTCTTAGTACCATCTCTCTAGCCAGTTTGGAGCACACCTTACCAAAGGTTTTTCTACATAGACACAAACCTATGATCACCAATTTAACGTCTATAAAATGTGAGCTTGCTCTGTTCCTAACTGTAAAACTCCAGAAAAATGATAAAGATGAACCTATTTGCAGGGCAAGAATAGACACGCAGACAGAGAATGGATACGTTGACAGAGTTGGGGAAGGGGAGGATGGGACGAATTGAGAGTAGCATCATCATGTACACACTACCATGTGTGACATGGCTAGCTTGCGGAAAGCTGCTATATGGCACAGGGAGCTCAGCTCAGCGCTCTGTGACGAACTGGTGGGGTGGGGTGAGGGACTGGTAGAGAGGGGATATATGTGTACTTATAGCTGATTCGCTTCATTGTCCAGCAGAAACTAACACGACACTGTAAAGGAGCTGTACCCCAATAAAAAAATCCTAAAATGTGTAAGACCATTTCCATCCCCTCTTTTCATCTCCTAAGCACTTCAAAAGCATAGACCCATCTGATTCTCATTTTTCTCAAGTGTTGTGACCTGAGGGTGGAAAATGTCCCCATCCATTCATCCATTTATCCACCACATATTTACTGAGCATCTGCCGTGTACTGGACATTATTCTAGATGAGCAGTGAACAAGACAGACAAAGATCCGTGCCCTCACAGAGATTACAACTCAGACAGGGAGACAGACACTAAACGAGGAAGCATTCTAACACAGAGCATTGGAGAAAGTATAGGATATTGTGAGTAAATAACAGGTGACCAGGGCCAGCATCTCTGACTGTGGGAGCTGACACAGAAGGGTGCATTGGCACAAATAAGAGACCTATCTGCAGGGCAAATAGGAGGAAAGAGTGTTTCTGGTGGTGGACACAGCATGTGCAAAGGCCCTGAGGTTCGAGGGAAAATGAACCATTTGGAACATTGCAACCAGGCTGGTGAGGAGCAGAGAGTGTGGGGGGATCCCATGTTGCTGGAAGGGTCCTGATTGTGATGCTGGCAGAGATTAAACTGAGTGTGGGGAGGTGGAATTTCAGATGGGAGCAGTGGAAGTGTTGGGGGACTCCCAAGACCCTGTCAGGATGGATGAAGGCCAGGTTTACAGGGGATGGATCACGGGTTGGGGCTCTGTGAGGGTTCAAGTTGCAGAACTTTATTACAGCCTCCTTTCTCTCTCTTAGAACTTTGAATATTTGTCTATGTCAGTTAAATCCAAAGCCTGAAAACTTAAAAAAAAATTTTTTTTGGCTGTACCACATGGCATGAGGGATCTTAGTTCCCCAATCTGGGGATCGAATCTGGGCCGCCTGCACTGGAAGCATGGAATCTTAGCCACTGGACCTCCAGGGAAGTCCCCAAAGCCAGTAAAACTTATACCAAGGTAGGAAATGTCTTCTTTAAACAGAGAGAGAGAAAAAGGGATGGAAGGAGGGAGAGAAACTGGCAAGTGCAGACTGTGTCCTCCTGAAACCATGGTGACCAGAATAATGACTTGGGGGTCTGCTGACGATATTAATCATAAATCCCTGTGAGCTTGTGTGGATTTTTCCAGCATGGGTATTGTAAGGGCAAGACAACATGTTTGCTTGTGTGTGTGTGTCTGTGTATGCATGCGTGCATGCGTGCATGCATGGATGGCTCTCTGTGTGTGTGTGACTGTTGTGCATGTGGATTGCAGGTGTGTGTCTGTGTGTGTGTTGTGCATGGGTGTGATTGCATGAGCACACACTTTCATGTAGGTGTGTAGAGTCCTATGTGTATTCGAGTGCCCCTTCCCATGCATATGTGTATCAACTGTGTGCACACGTACATCCGTGAAGGCATCTAATCGGCTTGTACATACATGTGTGTGCAACACTGTGTGAGTGACTCATGCCCATGGATTCAGGTGTGTGTATGTACAGCATGTGTGTCAACATCAGAAGTGTGTCTGCACATGTTTAGATATGAGTGCCAGAGGGGAGCTTAAAGTGATAACTGGAAAAATGAAGACCCAGTCCTACCTAACAGCTGGTCCCAATGCCAAGTTCCTGATTTTGAGAATGTACTAGAGTTATGTAAGATGTTACTACTTGGTGGAGGGGGAAGGAGGGTACAAGAGAATGTCTGTACTATTTTTACAACTTCCTGTAAAGCCTATAATGATTTAGAAAGCAAACTTTTTTTTAAAATCTGAAGATAAGAAACATGAATTTCACATATTTTATTGTCTCCTGAAAACAAGCAGTAGAAAAATGGAAAAAACCTAAGCTGCCAACCAAAGATTTCTTTTAAGTGAGGTTTTATCTGAGAACATCGTTGATGTCCCCAGGTCTCCTGGGTGGGGGATGGAGATACAGGCATGTATGCTGGTGAGGTTGGGGGAGGTGGGGAGGCTCAGGCTGGCCCCAGGCAGGTGCAGTCAGTGTTAGTAGGCTTGTGGCTGTCTAGTGACCAGGGAGGGGACTGGGGACATGCAGAGTGAAGGGCAGCATTGGTGAACAGGCGGGACTTCACAGGGGAAGACGAGAAAATTTAATCAAGGCGGAGAGGACAAGTAAGCAGTGTCAAATTGCGGGTTGGCAGGAGAGGGAGGGGCAGAGCAGCTAATCCCTGGGTTTCAGGTTGTCTGACCACCTGCCTTAGTGGAGGTCCTCCTTAGACCCCCAAGTTGAGTGGCTGTTGGGGTACAGAGGGAGGCAGAGACATGGAGATAACATGGAGATACAGAGAGAGAATGTGAAAGAGAGGAAGAGAGACAGAGGCCAGGCAGAGCAGAGAAACAGACAGAGAGAGAGAGGCAGAGACATACAGAGAGATGAGAAAGAGAGAAAAACAGACAGACACATAGAGATAGAAAGAGAGAGGCAGAGAGAAAGCAAGCTTTTGTTGTCTCTGTTGAGCCTTTGTTTCCTTGCCTAAAAGGGATAGATCAATTAATTGGTCCATCAGTGGCATTCTCGCAGAAGGCCAGTAATTTATCAGTTATCTATTGCTGTATAACAAACCACCCCAAAACTTAAAGGCTCAAACAACAACAGTTTATTATTTTTCAATTATTCTGTGGTCTGGCTGGGTGGTTCTTGCCTGGGATCATTCATGCAACTGGACTCAAAGGGCAACAAGTTGGGCTGAAGTTCTAAAATGGTCTCATCCACATGTCTGGGGCATCATGAAGTTTCTGGAAGCCTGGAGTCTCTCTCCTTCTACTTCTGGGTCTGGAAGCATAGAAACTACATTTCCCAGAATCCTATGCAGCTAAACTTTGGAGGCAATTAGATTCTGTTAAGGGAATATAGTGATGCAGAGGCTGTGTTTCTGTTTTATTTACTTATTTATTTTTGGCTGTGCTGGGTCTTCGTTGCTACGTGGACTTTTCTCTAGTTTCAGAGAGTAGAGGCTACTCTCTAGTTGCAGTGTTCAGGCTCCTCCTTGCAGTGGCTTCTCTTTGTTGTGGAACATGGGCACTAGGGCACTCAGGCTTTAGTAGTTGCAGCACATGGGTTCAGCCGTTGTGGCTCCCAGGCTCTAGAGTACACAGGGTCAATAGTTGTGGTGTATGGGCTTAGCTGCTCTGAGGTATGTGGGATCTTCCTGGATGAGGGATCGAACCTGTGTCTTCTGCACTGGCAGATGGATTATTTACTACTGAGCCACCAGGGAAACCTGAGGCTGTGTTTCTGCCACACCTGTGCTGTATTTCTTGGAAAGCAGGGTGGTGATAGGATGCGAACAGAGGCATGAAAGTCCAGGTACCTTTTTTTTTTTTTTTTTTTTTTGTGGGCATTGAAAGGCAGGATATGGGGAAATCAATTTTTGTTGCTGTTTTCATGGACATTTATTGACCAATAACAACCTATTTGAGATGGGTTTTCTGTGACTTGAACCCAAAGAATCCCAACTGATGCAGTCAGGAAGGCGAAGTCTTCATGGATGGATGTTTCATACACAGGGAAGCAGAGGAGTTAGTTTAAGGAAAACGATTCCCATGAAGTCAGGGTCACAGCTCAATCAGAGCAAAGAGCAAACATGCAGGAGCCACATGGGATAGCAGAGACAGAAAAGCCCTCAGGAAAACGTTACTGGAGCCACAGCAAGGAAAACGGAGTCCAGCAGGGGCAGAAAGGCTTGCCCAGGATCACATAGTGATGCCAGATGAAGCTGTTTTCCTGTTTGTGGCTGGGGGGAAGGAAAGATGTGGGAGGGAATGGGGAGAAATTTCTCTGAGTGCACAATTGCTATTAGAACAGGAATAGCAAATGTGTCATCAGCAAGATAGCTGAGAGAAAGAGCCTTAAAATGTCACTGGTCTGGGAAGGGCCAGCTCTGAGAAAAGATGGAGAGATGTATAGACAGACATCAGGGGAGATGGTGGCATGGATGATGACTGTTTTTTAAGCTCTCAATTTAGTCTCTGAATTCCTGGATGAAGAGCACACAGTAGCTGGTATTGCCAGGATCCTGGGGTGCAAAAATGGCCTCTATTGTCCTAGGTATGGCCATACCAACAGTTATGGCATGGCATATTGTATCAGGTAATGAAAAATCTGTTTGTTTCTGTGATAGAAACATTGAGATTTCAGAAAAACCAAGGATGTATCAGTTAGGGAAGGCTGAGGTTTTGCTGCTGTAACAAACATCCCCCAAATCTCAATGGCTCAAAACCTCAAGATGTAGTTCTTGCTTGTGGCAGTCCCTCTGTTGGGATTTGGCTGAGGGCTGTGTATGGACTTCTTCAGGACACAGGTTGATGGAGTCACCACTGTCTCAATCTTTACCGGTCACTAGTTGAAGGAAAGAGACAATGTGATGCGTTGTGCTCTGGCTACTAAAGTTTCCACCTAGAAAGAGCAACCCCCTGTGGTAGTGCTAGTGGTAAGGAATCTGCCTACCAATGCAGGAAACATGAGAGACATGGGTTCAACCCCATAGTGATCCCCTAGAGAAAGGTGTGGCAACCCACTTTATTATTCTTGCCTATAGAATTCCTTGGACAGAGGAGTCTAGAGTCCATAGGGTCCCAAAGAGTCAGATAGGACTGAAGCAACTTAGCACTCACACAAAGAAAGGGCACATGTCACTTTAGTTCAGTTCAGTCGCTCAGTCATGTCTGACTCTTTGCAACCCTCTGAACCACAGCACACCAGGCCTGCCTGTCCATCACCAGCTCCCGGAGTCCACCCAAACCCATGTCCATTGAGTCTGTGATGCCATCCAACCATCGCATCCTCTGTCGTCCCCTTCTCCTCCTGCCCTCAATCTTCCCCAGCATCAGGGTCTTTTCCAGTGAGTCAGCTCTTCGCATCAGGTCGCGAAAGTATTAGAGTTTCAGCTTCAACATCAGTCCTTACAATGAATACCCAGGACTGATCTCCTTTAGGATGGACTGGTTGGATCTCCTTGCAGTCCAAGGAACACTCAAGAGTCTTCTCCAACACCACATGTCACTTAAGCTCACATTTAACTGGCCAAGGCAATCTCGTGGCCCCCAGCTGACCTCATGGGGGGACAGGGAAGTGCATTTCTGCCTGGGAGAAGACTGGAAGTGTTAGGGAAACTGCATTTTTGGCTGACTTGGGAGATAGGGGAGGGGAAATGTTTTCTAGAAATGAGACACTCATACCAGTTTGTTTTTTTTAAATTTATTTGGCCAGGTCTTCATTGCAACACATCGGATCTTTAGTTATGGCACACAGACTCTTAGTTGCAGCATATGGGATCTAGTTTCCTGACCAGAGATCGAACCTGGGCCCCCTGCTGAAGACTAACTATTTCTAAGGCCCTTGGATATTGGCTCTATTCTAAGGATTTGATACGACTTTATTAATTTAATTCTCATGACAACTCCTTTTGACAGATAAGGAAACTGAGCCCAGAAAAGTTGGTTAGGTATCCTAACAACCCAAGAACTATCCTAAGAACCCAAATTCTGAAGTAGCAGAGGTAGGGATTTGAAACCAAGCAGTGTGACTCTAAAGCCGGTGCATTTAAGCACTATACTATAATGCCTCAAATCCAGAGAAGACGTCAGAGTGAAAAAAAAAAAAAAACAGGCCAAGAGATGTCAGTGGCTGTTGGACCCCATGGGAGCCCCCTAAGGACTCTCAAGGTGACAACCAGCCTAAGGACAAAGGTAACACACTTGAGAATGTTAGGATAAGCTTTGGGGACACTGAAACATTCTGAGCAGGGCAGGCATAGGAAAGCTGTGAAAAGATGTCTGCACTCACTTAAGATATGGAAGAAGTTTGTACAGAGGCCATGGACCAAGAGAGCTTTGAATATGGGTCTGTGGTTAGACCCAGGGGCTTTGGACCATACAGACTCAAACTCTGGCTTATCTGCCTCTTAGCTGTGTGACTTTAGGTCAGGAACTTATCCTTTCTGTGCCTCAGCTCTCTCATGCTTGGGCAGCCCTTTGGAGAGACTCATGTGGTGAAGAACTGAGGCATCCTATCCACAGTCATACAAGGGCATCATTGTCCAATTCCCACCAACCATTTGTTTAGTCCTGATAACAATCTGATTGGAACCTCATAAGAGACTCTCAGCAAGCATCATCCCATGAGTCTGTCTTGGACTTCTGATCCTCAGAAACAATAAGATCATAAATATTCTTTGAAGCTTTATTGTTTGGGGGGAATTTGTTACCTTGGACAACAAGGAGATCAAACCAGTCAATCCTGAAGGAAATCAACCCTGAATACTCATTCAGCTGAAGCTGAAGCTCCAATACATTGACCACCTGATGTAAAGAGCCGACTCATTAGAAAATACCCTGATGCTGGGAAAGATTGAGGACAGGAGGAGAAGGGGGCGAAAGAGGATAAAATGGTTGGATGGCATCATTGACTCAATGAACGTGAGTTAGAGCAAACTCTGGGAGGTGATGAAGGACAGGGAAGCCTGGCATGCTGCAGTCCATAGGGTTACAAAGAGTCGGATATGACTGAGTGACTGAACAACCACCACCACCACAGAGAACTAATGTACTGGGGAGAGGAATGGGTTCCATGTGGGCTGAATTGCAGGATTAGCAGACGGTTTGGGAGCCAGGTCTAGCTGGTGCAGAGGAGCTGGGAGACGGTGTAGGTGGAGCCAGGGAAAGCCAAGGAGAACAGTCAAGGACAGTCTCCCAATAAGGGGCCACATCTGCCTATGCCATCCACAATGTTCCACCTTGAGACTGCTCTGGTGGCCCAGTGGCTAAGGCTCTGTGCTCCCAATGCAGGGGACCTGGATTTGACCTCTTGTCAGGGAATTAGATCCCACATGCCACAACTAAGAGTTTGCATGTTGCAACTAAAGATCCTGCATGCCACAACTAATAGACCCCACATGCTGCTATGCAGACCAAAGATCCCATGGCTTAGGCTGCAACTAAGATTCAGTGCAGCCAATTTTAAAAGAAATTTTTTAATTTTTTATTTGGGTATAGCCAATTTCAAGGTAGAACATTTTTCCCCCCAATTTGGCTGCACCAGGCCATTACAAAGAATGAAATAGTGCCATTTGCGGCAACCATGGATGGACTCAGATTGTCATACTGAGTGAAGTAAGTCAGACAGAGAAGGAGAAATATCATATCCCTTATACATGGCAACTCACTCCAGTATTCTTGCCTGGAGAATCCCCATAGACAGAGGAGCCTGGAGGGCTACAGTCCATAGGGTCGCACAGAGTCAGACACAACCGAAGGGACTTAGCATAAGCACATAGCCGTTAACAAACAATGTTGCGGCGGTTTCAGGTAAACAGTGAAGGGATGCAGCCATACATACACATGTATCCATTCTCCCCCAGACTCCCCTCCCACCCAGGCTGCCACGCAACATTGAGCAGAGTTTCACATGCCGTATGGTAGGTCCTTGTTGGTTATCATTTTAAACATAGCAGTGTGTACGTGTCCCTCCCAAACTCCCTAGCTATCCCTTATCCCGTCTTCAGTAGTTTCAGCATGCAGGCTCAATAGTTGTCACCCAGGCTTGGCTGCTCCACAGCATGTGCGATCTTCCAGGACCAGGGATCAAACCTGTGTCCCCTGCATTGGCAGGTGGGTTCCTAACCGCTGGCCTACCAGGGGAGCCCTCTGTAGTTTTCCTGGCTCCCTGTGACACACCTGCCTCCCCCTCCCATGTCCCCAGGCAGCTCTGGGAAATGTCAGCCTGAGCTAGTCACTCTCCTGCGTAAAAGCTTCCCATGAGGACAGAAAATGGTACCACCTCTCGGGAGAACCACTTGACAGCTTTTAAAAATGTTAAACATACACCTCCCTTAGGAGCCGTTGCAATCCTTGATATTTACCCCAGAGAAAGAGAAACATATGGCTGTATGAAGATATGTCCATACATGTTTATAGCAGCTTTATCTGTCATTGCCAATCGAAAGAAAGCTGTTTAAAAGTGACAGCTTCCCATGAGGGCAATCAGATGACATCTACCAAAATTACAAATAAGTCTGCCCTCAGACTCTATAATCGCACTGCTGAGAATTTACACTCCAGATGGGGCCACATACGTGCCAAATGACACACGTAGAGGACTGTCTCTCACAGCACAGTGTGTGTGTGTGTGTAACAAAGGAATGTAAACCGCATAAATGCCCATCAACTAGAGGCTGGTTAAATCAATTATGAGAAATCCATGCCACGAGATATTATACAGTGAGTGAAAGCAACAAGAAAGCTCTTTATGTACTGAGAGAGAAGCTCTTTATGTACTGAGAAATACCTTCAGAATGTTATTATTAAATGAATAAAGCAAAGTGCCTAAAGGTTTGTTACCAGTTGATCATGTGTGTATGCGCATGAGGGTGAAATGTTTCCATTCAGAGTCTCTGCAGTGGCTGTTTGCTCTGCTTAAAAGGCTCTTCCCTTGGGGACTTCTCTGGTGGTCCAATGGTTAAGAATCTGCCTTCCAATGCGGTGGACATGGGTTCAATACTTCTGAGCCTTCGAGGCACATAGAAAGAAACTAGCTTACCACTGAGGATCCCGCATGCCAAAACTAAGACCTGCCCCAGCCAAATAAATAAATAAATATCTTTTTTAAAAGATGCTCTTCATTTGATAAACTGGAGGGATGAGAGGGAGCCTCAAGAGGAAGGAGATATATGTATACTCACAGCTATTCACATTGTTGTACAGCAAAAACTAACATAACATTGTAAAGCAAGTATCCTCCAATTAAAAAAAAAAAATGCCCTTCTCAGGATTTCCCTGGTGATCCAGTGGTTAAGTCTCTGTGCTCCCAATGCAGGGGTCATGTGTTCAATCCCTGGTTGGGGGACTAAGATCCCACATGCTATGTGGCCAAAAAAAAAAAAAAAAGCTCTTACTATAGACTCTACGTGTCTCATTCCCTCACTGCTTTAGGGCTTTGCTCACATGTTGACCTCCCAGCGAGGCCTTCTTTGGGGACTTATCTAAGATTTTTCACACAACTCTCATCTTATATCTCATCCCTTTTCCTTAATTTATTTTTCCCCATAGCATTTAACACCATCTAATATGACATATTTATGTACTGATACTGTTTCTTAACTATTTCCCCACAACAGTGTGAACTCCACCAGGGCAGTGATTTTTTTTTTTTTTTTTTTTAACTTGCTTTGTGCATGCTGTGTCCCTGTTCCTATAATAGTGCCTGGTAAGCGACTTCACTTTCACTTTTCCCTTTCATGCAATGGAGAAGGAAGTGGCAACCCACTCCAGTGTTCTTGCCTGGAGAATCCCAGCGACGGGGGAGCCTGGTGGGCTGCCATCTATGGGGTCGTGCAGAGTCGGACATGACTGAAGCGACTTAGCAGCAGCAGCAGCATACAGTAGATACTCGGCAAATGTTGGTTAAATAACTAAGTGGATCTCTCTCTGAGGTCTGAATCTGCCCACAGGTATTCTAGATGGCCACCACAAACAAATGGATATTTAAGCCTCCAAAATCTTAGTGGCTGCCTTTGAAACATTTCCTTTGTAGCAGTCCATTTCCTGCTGTAATAGTCAGCTATTGCTTTGTAACAAATTTCCCTAAAGTGTAGCCATTTGAAACAGTGAACACATCTCACAGCTTCTGCAGGCCAGGAATCCAGACCTGCCTAGCTGACTGGTTCAGGCTCAGTGTCCCTCATGATATTCTAGTCAAATTCTTGGCCAGGGCTGTATGATCTGAAGGTTTGACTGTGACTAGAGGAGCTGCTTCTCAGATTGCTCATACATTTGTTGGCAAAGGCTGGATGGTATTAAGATTTTGTTTCTTTTTTTTTACTTTGAAATAATTTTAGACTTACAAAATATTGTGAAAATAGTACACAGAAAACCTCTCTACCCTTGACTCATCTTCTAATCTAACACTGTTGATAACTGCAGGAAATTGCCACTTATACAACATAGTGAACTGATTTAAGATCTTATTCAAATTTCCCTAATTGTCTCATTGAATACTATTTAACTGAACTATATAGATCTTGAGCCTGGCATTCTGTACTCTGGCTATAAGTTAAATAAGCAAGGTGACAATATGCAGCTTTGATGGATCACAAGCTGGAATCAAGATTACTGAAAGAAATATCAGTAACCTCAGATATGCAGAGGATACCACTCTAAGGGCGGAAAGTGAAAAGGAACTAAAGAGGCTCTTGATGAGGATGAAAGAGAAGAGTGAAAAAGCTGGCTTAAAACTCAGCATTCAAAAACTAAGATCATGGCATCCAGTCCCATCACTTCATGGCAAATAGAGGGGGAAAAAGTGGAAGCAGTGACAGATTTTGTTTTCTTGGGCTCCAAAATCACAGTGGACTGTGACTGCTGCCATGAAATTAAAAGATGTTTGCTCTTTGGAAGGAAAGTTATGACAAACCTAGATAGCATATTAAAAGGAAAGACATCGCTTTTCTGACAAAGGTCTGTATAGTCAAAGCAATGGTTTTTCCAGTAGTCATGTACGGATGTGAAAGTTGGACCGTGAAGAAGACAAGCACCAAACAATCGATGCTTTTAAATTGTGGTATTGGAGAAGACTCTTGAAAGTCCCTTGAACTGCAAGAAGATCAAACCAGTCAATCCTAAAGGAAATCAGCCCTGAATATTCATTGGAAGGACTGATGCTGAAGCTCCAATACTTTGGCCACCTGATGCAAAGACCCAACTTGTTGGGGAAGACTCTGATGCTGGGAAAGGTTTAGGGCAGAAGGAGAAGACAGCAGCAGAGGATGAGATGGTTAGATAGCATTACCGACTTAATGGACCCGAGTTTGAGCAAACTCCAGGATAGTGATGGACCGGGAAGTCGGGCATGCGGCAGTCCATGGGGTCGCAAAAAAGTCGGACATGACTGAGCGATTGAACAACAACAACAGATCTTACTCAGATTTCACTGATTTTTCCTCTTAATGGGATTAATATTATTGGATGATTAACCCTATTATTATAAATATTAACTCAATCTTCTTAAATATTAATAGGATTCTAGTTCAGGCTCCCTCATGGCATTTCATCTCCTCCTGTCTTGTCTTTCACAACCTTGATACTTTTGAAGAGCATGGGTCAAATAACATCCCCCAGTCTGGGTTTGCCTGAAGTTTGCTCATAACTAGATAGACGTTAGGCATTTGGAGGAAAGGATGCCACAGAAGCAATGTGCTCTCAAAGTTGTGTCATCACCGATGAGGTTCACCTTAATCACTTGATTACAGTGGTGCCAACCAGGACTCTCCACTGGAAAGTTACCATTTTTCCCTTTGTGATTCATAAGTATCCTGGGGAAGATAAAACGCGATGCACATGACCCGATGATTTAAGCATGTGGATGGACGTGGAGGATCAAACCAACAGGGCGTCCCCAAGTTTCCAACTCCGGCACCGTTGGTGCCCCATCCACATGCCCTCAGCCCACCTCAAATGTCACCTGTTCTTAGTTCAGGAATGTGGTGAGCTGGGGGTGTGCTCTGGTCGGGCACTGAACTTGGTCAGCACGTCAGGGAGCTACTACCCCAGGAGGGACCCTGGATGGATCAATTAAGGAAGAGGCAACTCCAAGGTGCATACTATTGGAACACCTGCCATGCCCCTGCCTGCTCTGTCTCTCTTCCCTCCCTGCTTCTGGAGCTTCTTCCTCTGCTCCCACGTGAGCTATCAGTCTTCAGATCTTTTAAAAAAAATATTTTAACTTATTTATTTGGCTGCACTGGGTCTTAGTTTTGATGCATGGGATTTTGAGTTGTAGCATGTGGGATCTATTAGTAGTTTCCAGACCTGGGATCTGAACCCAGGGTCCCTGCATTGGGAGCATGGAGTCTTAGCCACTGGACTACCAGGGAATTCCCTGTCAGTCCCCAGATCTTGTCTCTGGTGTTCAAGGCGCTCCAGCTTGGATACAAAGATTTTCTTTTTCTCTGTAAAACAACTTTAGAAGAGTTTGCATGCTCAGTTGTGTCGACTCTTTGCAGCTCCATGGACTGCAGCTCACCAGGCTCCTCTGTCCATGGAATTTTCCAGGCAAGGATGCTGAAGTAGGTTGCCATTTCCTTCTCTAGGAGATCTTCCTGACCCAGGGACCAAATCCATGTCTCTTGTGTCTCCTGCACTGGCAGGTGTATTCTTTACCTCTGAACCACCTGGGAAGCCCATAAAACAGCTTTATTAAGATATAATTCACATGCCGTACAATTCACCCCTTTAAATATACAGTTCATACTGGGTTTCTTTTTCTTCCATTTTTAATATATTCGCAGAGTTGTGCAGCCACAGTCTAATTCAGGACACTTTCCCTCCCCTGGAAGGAAACCCTGTCCTCATCAGCAGACCCTCCCCATCACCCCTCCACCAGCTCCTGGCAACCACTAATCCACTTCCGGTGCCCACGGATCTGGCTGTTCTGGATGTTTCATATAAATGGACTCAGACACTCTGCGGTCTTTTGTGTCTGGCTTCTTTCATTACAGGCATCAAGTTTTCAAGGTTCATCCACGTGTCACATGAATCAGCGCTTTGTTCCATTTTGTGCTGCGCTGTGTGCTTAGCACAGTGTGTCTGACTCTTTGCGACCCCATGGGCTGTAGCCCGCCACACTCCTCTGTCCATGGGGATTCTCTGGGCAAGAATATTGGAGTGGGTTGGCCATACCCTCCTCCAGGGGATCGTCCCAACCCAGGGATCAAACCCAGGTCTCTCACATTGTGGGCAGATTCTTTACTGCCCGAGCCACCAGGGAAGCCATGCTCCTTTTTAAGGCTGAATAATATTCTATTGTCTGGGTGGACCACATTTTGTGTGTCCATTCATCCATCAAGGGACATGTGGATTGCTTGCACTTTCTGGCTGTTATGAATAATGCTATTACTAACCCTGGTGTGTACATTTTCCTGTGTTGTAATTTGCCTTGAGTGGACTCCCTGGATCACATGGCACCTTATTGAGGAGGGGGTGCTCCAAGCCCGAGGCTGAGCAACTATAATCGCTGTCTCTGATTGTTTCTTACAGACTTTTTGGTTTGTCTCTCCCACTAGAAGGTCAGCACCATCAGGACAGGGGTTTCTCTCTGTTTTTGTTTTTTTTTTCCTCTGCCACATTGCCCCCAGGGTCTAGCTCAGTGCCTGGCATGTAGCAGGTGCTGGGTAAATAAGTTAAAGATCAAAATGGGGTCCATCCAGGGCTCAGTGCAGGGTCTGAGAGCTTGTGAACACAGGGTACCTGTAACTACTGGTTTTACTGGCAAAATACCTTAGGGGCAGGGCGGAGGGGAGGTCCTGGGCTGGTTCTATCTCTTCTGTCCCTGCCTGAGTCTGTGTTTAGTCTCCTCTCACCCGCCATGACTCCTGCCTCCCTTCCTGGGAGGATCTCCCAGGCTTTCCCTATAGTGCACCCCCCCCCATCTCCCTCTGACAGAAGTCACTTGTCAATTCATGAGCCTGGATCACTTTCTCTTGATATTTGGTTGTTTGCTTCTTTCTCCCCTCTCTCTCTTTCTCTCTCTGTTTTTCTGTCTTTTTCTTGTATTTCTCTCCACCACTCCCCCTACTCTGACCTGTCCCTCTGCCTTTTTTCTCCCAGTCCCCTGGGGCTCTCCCCCTTGGAGACTCTGTGTTCTTTCCATCTTTGTCTCCCTTTATCTTTCCACACTCTCCCTCCCCGCCAGACTTGCAGTCTGTCTTCAGCTTCTTTGTCTCTTCCCCTCTGCCTCGCTCTGTCTCTCCATCTCTGAACTTTCATGTCTCTGGCTCTCCTGCTCTCTTTCTCTCGGCCTCTGTCTCTGCCTTCCTGCCCTCTGTGACCCCGCGTGCATCTTTGTCCTCTGTGACTGCCTTTCTCTGGGGCCTTCCTTCCCCTCCTGTCTGTTCCCATCCCCCGTTAAGTGCACACAGGAGGGAACAGCAGCCCCGTAGGCCCCCGGGGACACCCCCTCCTTGGTTGCCAGGGTGCTGGGGCCTGGGAGGGGCTGTGGGCTCATTACCCTAATGGTGTCTGCAGTGGGCACCCAGCCGGCCCAGGAAATGGGCCACTTAAGCCTATTGGAGCTGATAGCAGCCTGCGGCCACTTCTCCCCTGCTGCTTTCAGGCAGGGAGCTGAGAGAGGGGAGAGAGGGGGAGCAAGCGGGGACTGGGAGCAAGCGGGGAGCGGGGAGCGGTGGAGAGAGGGAGAGGGCGGGAGAGAGAGGGGAAGGAAGTGGGGGGGAGGAAGAGAGGGAGGAAAATGCCTCTTCATCTCAGGCCTGGTAGGTCCTGGAAACCTGCACTGGCTGGACCCTGGACCCCAGGAGCAGGGCCATCCCTCATACATACAACTTGCACACCCCAGAGAGTGCCGCCCATAGATTTCCACTCAGGGACACCGCACACACACCCCAGGCTCCCACCCCTTATCATCAGAGATGCCATCAGCATACCCACGCACCAGGACAGTCACAGACCCTCACTGACGGTCATGGTTATACAGCTCACACACGCACTCACGCTCACACTGGGCACTGAGACATGCGGGGAACTGAAAAGCAGGGGTGCTCATGAGGAAACCTCTCACATGCAACCAGACACACATTTGTGGGCTACGGGAGCATGGACGAGACCCGGTGACCACATCCCATATACGTGGTCCACAAATCCCCCATCACACACCCTCACACCGTGGTCAGGCACAGTCCATGCTACACAGACCCACAGATTCACAAACCTGCGGACACCTGCAGAAGCGGCAGCACGAGAGACAAACGACAGGTACAGCTGCAGCCAGCCTGTCTCACCCCAGCCTCTGCTCACGGCCACATGTCACCACAGAACAGCAGACCTCGCTTGGCCAGGTCCAACCATTTTTTCCGGAGAAGCCCGAGATCTGGATTTTTATGTGAAAGCATTTCAAAAGAGGATAGAGTGTGTGCCACCCTGGGACTTCCGTGGGGCTCCAGGGGTTAAGAGTCTGTGCCTCCGTTGGAGGGGCTGTGGGCTTGCAGGACCCCTGGTCAGCGAAGCGCCACATGAGGTGTGGTCAAAGGAGACAAAACGGAGTATATGCTCCCAGACCAGCAGAGTGTGTGCCCCCAGACCAGCAGAGTGTGTGCCCCCAGACCAGCAGAGTGTGTGCTCCCAGACCAGCAGAACTGGTGGTCTAACCGCAGCCTCTATTTCAAAGGCCCCCAGCCACTCCATGGGTAGCTGGGCAACCCTAGGCCTTTCTAGGCCTCCATCTTCGGTCCCTGGGTCAGGAAGATCCCCTGGAGAAGGAAATGGCAACCCACTCCAGTATTCTTGCCTGGAGAATTCCGTGGACAGAGGAGCCTGGTGGGCTACCGTCCATGGGGATGCAGAGTCGGACACGACTGAGTGACTGACACACACACCCTCTTCTACAAAACTCCGTCAGAAAGACCCTCCTTTCCCAGGCCTGATGTGAGGACTGTGGCATGATGCCAACCCAGCCACGGGACAGAGGGAGGGCCTCCTGCCCTCTGCATATCCCTGTGCCTGCCTGCCTCTGCTCCTCTCCTGGGTCCTACCCCTTCTGTGTCTTTCTGTCACATACACACACACACACACACACACACTCACACACTCACTCACTCCTGGAGTCCCAGCCAGGAGGAGGCAGAGAGGCCACTGGACTGAGCTGGGTTCTTACAGGGTCTTTGATTTTGAAGAATCTGCAGAGAAGAGTGTGTGTGTGTGTGTGTGTGTGTGTGCATGCATGAAGGTCTGGTGTGCCTGCATTTGCATGTGTACCTTTGCCTATATGCAGGCATGAGCTCACAGGTGCGGGGTTCCTTGTGTCCTAGGCAGATGTTTGAAGTGGGTGGTAGGGTGGCGCCATTCTGAGGCCCACTTCTGCCTAAACTGGATCCTCATCTTCCTAAAGAGAGGGCCTTTCATCCCTCTTCCTTGGGCAGGGTCCCCATCCCAGAGCTGCATCCCACTCCCGCTCCCATCTCTGAGTGCCACTGGTTCGCTTGGAGCCATTTTAGACAACCAAGCCACCACTGCCACCACCACCACCGATGATGCAGAAAATATGCACTCAGATCACCCGCCAAAGGACACTTGACAATCTGAGTGAAATCAGATGACAAGAATTGCCTGGTTCAGCCTCAGCAGGGAGAACGCATGGTGGGGACACATTTTTCACAATTTTGCGCACGCCCAGGAATGACAGTGAAAGTCAAACACATTTGCTTTGGAGTTACAAAAAAATGTTAGCAGTGAGGTGATTTTGCATATACCAAACCTGAAAATGGATCTTCCATAGGGCTCAGACAGTAAAGAGTCTGCCTGCAATGTAGGAGATTTGGGTTTGATCCCTAGGTCAGGAAGATCCCCTGGAGGAGGGAATGGCTATCCACTCCAGTGTTCTTGCCTGGAAAATTCCATGGACAGAGGAGCCTAGAGTGCTACAGTCCATGAGGTCACAAAGAGTCGAACATGACTGAGTGACTAACACTTTCATTTTCAAGCCTGAAAATAATGAGGGTTGACTCTATAAAGAATGTGTATCCAGGAAATTCCCTGGCAGTGGTCCAGTGGCTGGAACTCTGTGCTTCTGGTGCAGGGGGCACAGATTCCATCCTTGTCCCTGGTCAGGGAACTGAGATCCTGCTTGCTGCTTATTGTGGCAAAAAGAACATGTATTTAAATTGCATTACTACTGTCTGTATTCCCCAGCTAAATTATCACCTGGGCAGGTATCTTGACTGCTCTTGTTCACAGCTATGTCGCCTAGCTCTAAAGAGAGAGACTGGCACACAGTAGGTGCTCAATAAATACTTACTGGTGGACAAATAAAGAACCAATGGATGCCTTTCTTTTTTGGCCACAAAGCATGTGGGATCCTGGTTCCTCAACTGGGGACTGAACCCTCACCCCTAGTATTGGAAGCATGAAGTCTTAACCACTGGACTGCCAGGCAAGGGATACAGTTTTAAACAGCTATCTTGTGGTATAATTGACATAGAATGAGCTGCATTTAAAATGTACAACTTACAGGGCTTCCCTGGTGGTCCAATGGTAAAGAATCCACTTGCCAATGTAGGAGACATGAGTTTGACCCCTAGTCAGGGAAGATCCCACATGTCTTGTAGCAACTAAGCTGGTGAGCCACAACTATCGAGTCTGTGCTCTAGAGTCTGGGAGCCACAACTACTGAGCCCATGCACCCTAGAGCCCATGCTCTAAAATGAGAGAATCTACTGCATGAGAAGCCCAAGCTCTGCAATGAAAAGTAGCCCCTGACGTCCACACTGAGAGAAAGCCCTGAACGCCACGAAGACCCAGCACAGCCAAAAATAAATAAATAAATAAAATTATATACAAAAAAGATTACTATTTAACCAAAAAACAAACAATGAGGTGATTAAAAAAAAAAAGTGTACAACTTGCTAGGTATCAACATCCATGAAGCCATCACCGCCATCAAAATATTGAACACATCTATCACCCCCCAAAGTTTCTTCATGTCCTTTGTCATCACTCCCTCCTACCCTCCCCTGCCAATTCCCAGGCAACCACTGACCTGTCAGTCACTAAAATGAGTTTGCACTTTCTGGAGTCATCTGTAAACGGAATCCAACCATCTGTACCCTTTCTGTCTGGTTCATTTCACTATGGAAAACTGTATGAGATTCATCCATGTGTTGTGTGGCTGTATCGTTTGTTCTTTTCCCTTAGTGCATAGGATTCCATTGTGTGGATGTACCACAATCTCTCCATTTACCTGGGGTGACATCTCCGTCATTCCTAGGCTTTTTGTGATACGATACAATATAGTTCTGACACTAACCACTTGGAGTTGAGGCAGACCCCATAAGTTAAGGGCACAGTTGCCAATAAGACTGTTCTCACTTCAGGTTCATTCACCAACCAGGAAGCTCTACCAAGCTTCAGTGCTCAGAGTTTTAACTGGAGTTTCATTACATAGGTATGAATGATCAAATCATTGGCTCTGAGACTAAACTTAATCTTCAGCTACCTTCCTGTCCTATCCGTTAAGGTCAGTCAGTGTTTCCTGCATGACCAGTTCCCATCCTGAGTCATCTCATTTGCATAAACTCAGATGTGGTCAAACCCCACCATCAACAATCAACACTTCTTTTGTTCATGGAAAACCCAAGGATCTAGAGGTTATCTTTCAGGAACCTGGGACAAAGACCAGATATATATATACATATATATTAAACAATACAATAGTTGGTTATGAATAAAGCTTCTATGAACATTTGTGTACAAGTCTTTTTTATTATTCAGTTGCTAAGTTATGTCTGACTCTGCATTAGAAGGAAAGGTCTTAACCACTGGACCACCAGGTAAGTTCCTGGGTCATGGCATTTTAAAAGCATTTGATTAGGGGAACTTTCAAAACACACGCAAAAAGAAGAGTACAGAATAGTGAGTTCCCATTCCCTGTCCCTGTCTCAAATTTGTGGCTATTTGTTGTTGTTTAATTGCTAAGTTGTGTCCAACTCTTTTGCAACACCATGGACTGTAGCCCACTAGGCTCCTCTGTCCAAGGGATTTTCCAGGCAAGAATACTGGAGTGGGTTGCCATTTTCTACTCTAGGGGATCTTCTACCCAAGAATCAAACCCAAATCTTCTGCACTGTCAGGTGGATTCCTTACCACTGAGCCACCTGGGAAGTCTTTGTGGCTATTCCCAGGCATTACATCTCATTTACAAATACCCTAATGGTCTATAAAAGATAAGGACTCTTTAAAAAAAAACGTAATCCCAGTATTATCACCACTCTTTTAAAAGCTGGCAATAGTCTTTAATAAACTTAATAGTGGGGCCTAGGAGCCTGTTAGAGCTCATAACATTTTTGTACAGTTGGTTTATTCAAATAGTCCACATATGGTGCTGGAATATGGTGGGTTTTTTTCGTCTAAAAGAATGCTCACCAAAAAGTTACCAGTGTGGTGGTGGGGGGAGGGGGGTGAAGTTACCAGTGGGAAGTGGAATTAGCAATGCCTGCTATTTTCTTCTGGGTATAGCTGGTAATAATGATCGTTAAAATTTATTTTTAAAATGTGCTTACCTCAGTGTCTGTCAGCTGTAGACTTTAAGCTTTTATTACTATTTGAGTGTTTGCTGTGTTCTCAGCACCAAGCCCTTTAGTACATAGTTTATCTTATTTTATCTGGACAACCGCCCCCTGCAGCAGGCATGGTTGTCCCATTTTGCAGATGAGGAAACTGAGGCTCAGAGAGGTGAAATGACTTGTCCTCGGGGATACCCAGCTAGAGACAGAGGCCAGGCTGGGAGCCCAGGTGTGCCCAACTATATTTCCAAGTTAAATCTGGGACCTCCCTGGTGATCCAGTGGCTAAGAGTCTCCATTGCCAATGCAAGGGGCCCAGGTTCAATCTCTTTTGTCAGGGAACTAGATCCTACATGCTACAACTAAGAGTTTGCGTGCTGCAGCTAAAAATCACACACGACAAACTTTACAAAAAAAATTTCCTGTGCTGCAATTCCACAACCAAGACCTGGCAAGGCCAAATAAATAAATAATTTAAAAATTTTAAATAAATAAACAAATAAAATCTGTATTTCCTAAAGATTTTATTAGTACAACAAATATCTATGACTTTAGGGGGAAACAGGGTGTATTCATCTCCTGTGGCTGCCATAACAAATGATCCCAAACTTGGTAGCTTACAACAATAGAAATGTCTCCTCTCACAGCTCTGGAGACCAGAAGTCCCACATCAAGGTGCCAGAATGGTTGGTTCTTTCTGGAGGGGGAGAAATTGTCCCATGCCTTTCTCCTAACTTCTGGTGCTTTCCCCAAATCCTCGGTGTTCCTTGGTATATAGATGTACCTGTCAAATCTCTGCCTCCAACTTAGCATCATCTTCTTCTCTGTGTCTCCCTGAGGGTTCCCTCCTCTTAGAAGGACACCAGTCACCAACTCTTTGTGACCCCATGGGCTGTAGCCTGCCTTCAGGCTCCTCTGAACTTGGAATTCTCCAGAGAAGAATACTAGAGTGGGTTGCCATTTCCTCCTCCAGGGGATCTTCCTGACCCAGAGATCAGACCCAGGGATCGAACCTGGGTCTCCTGTATTGCAGGCAGATTCTTTACCATCTGAGCCACCAGGCCCTTAGATCCAGGGCCCATCCCAAATCCAGCATGACCTCATCTCAACTAATTACATCTAATTTCCAAAAACTTAGGAGTAATTTTTGGAAATTACACCTAATTTCCAAAACATGGTCACACTTGGAGGTTCGAGGTGGCTACAAATTTTGTGGTGGTGGGGAACACATCGAACACACTACATAGGGTTAACTTTTTAAAATATTTATTTATTTGGCTGCACTGGGTCTTACTTGCGGTACACATGATCTTCAATCTTTGTTGCAGCACGCTTGATTTTTAATTGTGGTGGGTAGGATCTAGTTCCCTGACCAGAGATTGCACCCGGGCCCCCTGTGTTGGGAACAATGAAATCTTAGCACTGTTAGCATTTTAGACTCAAAAAGGCAGAAAGGAGGACCTTTCACCTATTCTCCATAGCCTGATGCCCCTAGAGCCCTGGACCTGATTCCTCCGGCCAAGATGGGGCCGAGTTTCTGGGCTGGGGGCAGTGCAAGCAGGGAAATGGGGCATGTGGACAGATGGCCCCAGATCACTGGCAACACAGTCAGGAAAGGAGCCTGGCTTCATAGCTCCAGGCTTCTAGGCTCCTCCTGCACTGTGGGTTTCTGACACTTCCAACCCCTCCAAACTCAGGATGGGGACATAGAAGTAACCGAACAAGGCAAGGACATTGAGGTTCTAGGGACCCTATTCCCATCTTCTCCCTGGTGCCAAACAGCTGTCTTTGTAGGAAGGAATACCTTTTGTGGTATTTCTTCTATTTTGGATGGAGACATCACCTGTCCATGTGAGGCAGACAAATCTTGCATGTTCAGCGTACTGAGACCACACGTGTGTAGACGTTGTAACCACCATCCAGCTGGTTGTGTGGAACATTCTGTGGCTCCCCCAGAGGGCTCCTGGGAGATCTTTCAAATGGGAAGTGTGGTCCTGCCCTCTCTCACCTAAAACCTTTCCACGTCCCATCACCGAGAGGATCAAACTTATAATCATCACCATGATGACTGTGCTCAGTGTACATCAGGCACTTGATCTGCCTCAGAGAGCTTGTCTGCACGGACTGCCTTTCCCTCCTGATACCCTTTGGACACGGGGATTCCCTAGTAGCTAGCTGCTAAAAAATCCACCTGCAACGCAGGAGGCCCCAGTTCGATTCCTGCGTTGGGAAGATCCCCTGGAGAAGGGGTAGGCTACCCACTCCAGTATTCTCAGGCTTCTCTGGTGGCTCAGATGGCAAAGAATCCACCTTCAATGTAGACAGTTTCGATCCCTGGAGGAGGGCATGGCAATCCACTCCAGTATTCTTGCCTGGAGAATCCCCATGGGCAGAGGAGCCTGGTGGGCTATAGCTCACTGGTTCTCAAAAAGTTGGACACAACTTAGGGACTAAACAGCAATGCTTATTATACCCATTTCATAGATTGGGAAGATACTGCATGGAGTGTTGGAGTCATTGGGCTAAGTTTGAAGCCAGGTCATATGGCTCCAGCTCCACCTCCAGATAGTCGTGGAGGCTGCTTCTTGTGACACAGCTGTGTGGCTGAATATCGCCTCCTGTGATCCCTAGCGCCTAGCAGTCTGGGTTGAGAATTCAGGACAGGGCACCAGAGATGGGGAGAGACAGAGTCAAGGTAGGAATAAAAAGGCAGCGAGAGAGACTTCCTGGTGGTCCAGTGGTTAAGACTGCAGGAGCATGGGTTCCATCCCTGGTGAGGGAACTAAGCTCTCATATGCTCCACGATGTGGTCAAAGCAGGGAGGTGGGGACAGAGACAACGAGAAAGAATCAAGGAAAGAGAGAGAAATGGAGAGGGATTTGTCAGAAAGCGATGGATGGAGATAGAGTTGTCCCAGGTCCCTAGTACGTGCTTTGAATACGTGGGTGGCTGGGGAATGCCCATGAGATCAACAGGCACTGATGCTGATCAGGAAAAGGCGAGAAGCAGCAAGACCCTAAATATAGGCACCCGGCACAGAGCACGGGTGAGAGGGCGCTGCAGTTTGCCAGTGTGCGCGCGCATGCACGAGAGCCCTGCGTGGATGCAGCAGTTTGGCCTTATGGCTAGGCGAGCATCCTCTCTCCCCTCTCCCAGTCTCTCTCCCCAATCCTGGGTCTCCCAGCTTTCCCCCAGTCTCTCTGTCTCTGGTCTTGGAGTCTCTGCGTCTCCCTGGCAGCCAGTGCTAGGCGTATGTTGGCACAGAAGGCACCTCCTTGGGGTGGGGTCCCCATGGCAGCGGCTGATGCCTCACACACACTCATTCTCATCGGAATTCCTCCGCCTCCCGCCACTGAATCCCCAGGAGGACTCACCCACGGCTGACAGTCACAGTGTGGTAAATGGCAGCCCCCATCCCATCTCACCCACCAAGTGTGGACTGCAGACCCACAAGTGGCCTGTTCTGACACGGAGAAGGGGAAATGGATGGGAGCCCGTTTCCCTCAAAACCCCCAAAACCTGGCCCAGGAAGGATCATGGGGCCAGGCTGAGGACTCCCATCTTTAGGATCCCAGGCAAGGAGGCTGATGGAGGGGGGGGGGCGGTGTTCAGGAGGAGGAGGAAGAGGAGGCAAGGGGCTCTGGAAACAGAGGGGACTCGGAGTGGAGGAGGCACAGAGAGAGGGGGAAAGCCAGAGAGGAGCTCAGAGAATGGGAGGGGGCTCTGAAAGAGATGATCACAGAGAGTGGGGAGGAGACAGCAACCAGGATGAAGACTCCCCAGAGAGGGCCTGCAGCTCCTGGAGAGCTTCCAGGGGGCCTGGCCTGCTTCCCCCAGGACAGTCCTTCCCACCCCACCTCCCAGCCTGAAGGAGTGGAGCGCAGAGCCCACCAACTAGTGACCAAGGGGCTGACCAGCTGACCCTTGTTGACTAAGGAAAGCCGGTGGCCTGTTCAGGGAGGTGTGTGTGTGTGTGTGTGTGTGTGTGTGTGTGTGTGTATGTGTGTGCACTTCCCAAGGCTGTCCTGTGGACCTTTCCTCAAGGGGCCCTGTTGCCCTTCCAGGTCCCCAGGGCATCCCTGTCTTCCTAATAATGTCTGAGGGAATAGGCCTGGCCAAGGACGGAACTCGGCCCCTTCTGTGCTTTTCGGGGGTCCTTCAACTGCCCCCACTGCACAGGTCCCTGTTGGCCTGGGAGTCCCAGCCCCGGTGCCCCCACCCTGGATCACGTGATCCCCTACCCCTCTTCCCTCTCCCTTCCTCCTCGGCCCATTCGGCCCCCTGCCGTCTTTAATTGGCTTTTGTAGAGCTGAATTCATTGGGACTCTGCACAGCCCTGCGAGGTGGGGCCTGGCTGTCGCTCTCCTGCCTCCCTCCCTGGCTAATTGGGGGGCTTCATTGTCGAGAGGAGGCCCCCCAAGCCACCACCCGCTCCACTGCTGTCTGCTTGCTCCCGCAGACAATGCTGGAAGCCTGCTGTCCTTAGGGGCGGGCTGCTGTAATTTGGTCTAATTCAGCCCCGGAGACAGTGATTACAGCTAATAAATAGACCCCAACCCTCCTTTGTCTCATGCGTCCCTCCATCCTGCTTCCACCCTTCCCCCCAGCTGCTCTGTTCCTCTCCCTTCCCACAGCCAGGAGAGGACAGGAAAACAGACAGGGCCTCCAAGCCTCAGTTTTGCCATCTCAGTTCAGTTCTGTTGAGTCGCTCAGTCGTGTTTGGACTCTTTGTGACCCCATGGACTGTAGCACGCCAGGCCTCCCTGTCCATCACTAACTCCCAGAGTTCACTCAAACTCATGTTCATTGCATCGGTGATGCCATCCAACCTTCTCATCCTCTGTTGTCTCCTCCCGCTTTCAATCTTTCCCAGCATCAGGGTCTTTTCCAATGAGTCAGTTCTTCATATCAGGTGGCCAAAGTATCGCAGTTTCAGCTTCAGCATTACTCGTTCCAGTGAATATTCAGGACTGATTTCCTTTAGGATGGACTGCTTGGATCTCCTTTCAACCATCTAGGAAATGGTTATAGCGTGGGTCCCCAGGAGCTGGTGCCCATCTGTCTCCCTGCACCTTGGGTTGGGTGTGGGCAGCAGCAGCTTGCTCAGATCAGCATCCCGCCATGTCCTAGACACACCAATGGGCCCCATTCTTTAGTGGAATCTCTCTTACTCCATCCCCCACAAATCAAGGTCAAGGTCTGGGAATCTGGGAAAGGACTATGGACCCACCAGACTGGGTACTCCTCCCCTCACATAAGTTAACTCTGACATGAAACCACTCCTGATGATGGCTTGAAGCACCATCATCAGAGAGGGTCAGACACCTATCTGACGTCACACAGCAATTAAGGGGCGAGGTTGAGGGAATTCCCTGGAGGTCCAATGTCCAGTGTTCGAGACTCCGAGTTCCCATGGTAGCAAGTATGGTTTTATCCTTGGTCGGAAACTAAGATCCCACAGGCTGCATGGTGCTGCCAAAAAAAAAAAAAAGAGGTGGAGGATGTGGGCAAGGTTGAGATTTGAACCAAGGATTTAGGGATTCAATGCCCATGTTCCTAATCACTATGCTTTAGTAACTTAGAAGGTGAATTTGCCTTAGGGAATGGACTTCGTTTTAGGGGGGTTGTTTTTTGTTTTTAAATATTTATTTACTTGACTGCTCAGGTTCTTAGTTTCAGCATGTGGGATCTTTAGTTGTGGCATGTGAGATCCAGCTCCCTAAGCAGGGATCAAACCCTGGCCCCCTGGATTGGAATCACGGAATCTTAGACACTGGACCACCAGCGGTCCTGGGGATAAACTTTGAATGTAGTCGATTCTTGGGCAAGTTGGCTAAAGGAAAGAGATTTCTAGAAGGAAGTCACAAAACATCCATTCATTCATTCATTCACACAGTTAATGTCTTTCCTGAATACCACAGGCTGTGTACCATGGAGAGCCATGGCTCAGATAGGTAGGCAAGGCTTGGGGAGAGGCAGAAACAAGGAGATGTCCGAGGGACAATCTGGAGACCGAGGTGTTTCCCTGCCTGAGCGGGGACAGGTCAGGGCACAAGTGGGGAGGGAACTGAGCTGAGCAACAGGAGAAAGGACTCCACTGACTCTCCAGGAGCCAGGGATCTGCAGTTAGGAAACCCTTCCTGCACTTCTTTGCTGTGAACTCACAGCTTCCCAGGTGGTGCTAGTGGTAAAGAACCTGCCTGCCAACACAAGAGATGAAAGAGACTCAGGTTTAATCCCTGAGATGGGAAGATCCTTTGGAGAATGAAATAGCACCCCACTCCAGTATTCTTGCCTGGAGAATCCCATGGACAGAACAGCCTGACAGGCTGCAGTCCATGGGGTCACAAAGAGTTGAACACCACACACACACACACACACACACACACACACACAGACATATGACCCATCTCCATTTCATAGATGAGAAAGTTGAGGCTCAGAGAGGGAAATCCACCTGCCCAGTGGCACACAGTGAGGCTGAGTTCACCAGGCTGCCCAAGAGAGAATGAGAGAGGAGTGTAGTCCTCAGCAAATTCCAGTAGGGTGTGTGTGTGTGTGTGTGTGTGTGTGTGTGTGAGGGTTGGGGAGACAGATCTGGGGAATGTGAAAGTCTTTCTCACATCCTTCTATACCCTGCCCCCACCACATCCCATCTCCCCCCACATTTAGCCTTCAGAGAAATGACAGTTTGATTGTGCAGAGCTAAGAATAACCTCAACTGTAAAGTGCCCTGGAGATGCAGGGAGGTGAGAGGCAGAGCCTGTAGGAATGAGGCAGGGAAAAGGGCAGGTCTCATCCACACATGCCCCTACCCCTGTGCCAAAGCTCTCCGTTCTGTAGCTTCTGCCAGCACCCCAAAGCTCCTGCTTCTCCCATCAACCATCCCTGCTTCCCCATGACAGAAATAACAAGCTCACTGTGTCATCCTCTCTTGATGGAGAAGGTCCTTTCTATATTTATAGGTGCTAGGTTAGCCATGGGAAGGTTTAGAATCGTGCGTTCTAGAGTCAGAATGCCAGGTTAGAATCAGTGCACCCCAGCTGGCTGACAGATGAATTCATCTCTTTGGGTCTCAGTTTCCCCATCTATCAGTTCAGTTCAGTTCAGTTGCTCAGTCGTGTCCGACTCTTTGCAACCCCATGAATCGCAGCATGCCAGGCCTCCCTGTCCATCACCAACTCCCGGAGTTCACTCAGATTCACGCCCATCGAGTCAGTGATGCCATCCAGCCATCTCATCCTCGGTCGTCCCTTTCTCCTCCTGCCCCCAATCCCTCCCAGCATCAGAGTCTTTTCCAATGAGTCAACTCTTCGCATGAGGTGGCCAAAGTACTGGAGCTTCAGCTTTAGCATCATTCCTTCTAAAGAAATCCCAGGGCCCATCTCCTTCAGAATGGACTGGTTGGATCTATACAATGGGATTAATGATCACACCTCTCAGTGTCACAANGAGTCTTTTCCAATGAGTCAACTCTTCGCATGAGGTGGCCAAAGTACTGGAGCTTCAGCTTTAGCATCATTCCTTCTAAAGAAATCCCAGGGCCCATCTCCTTCAGAATGGACTGGTTGGATCTATACAATGGGATTAATGATCACACCTCTCAGTGTCACAAGGATGAAATAGGTTAGAAGTGCACCAAGCGCCTACGAGGTCTTCCATTAACCTTCTCTGCAGCTGTAGTAATGGTGGTGGGTGGAATAGAATTTAAGGACCTCCCTCTCTGTGTATAGTACAAGGAGCTCAAGTCGCTGCTCTGTGATGACCTAGAGGGGAGGGATGGGGGTGGGTGGGAGGAAAGCTCATGAGGGAGGGGATGTATGTATACACATAGCTGACGCGTTGTACAGCAGATACTAACACAACATTGTAAAGCAATTATACTCCAGTTAAAAAAAAATCTAAAAACAAAGAATTTATGGGACCCTCCCCCACAGTGCTAGGGGTTGTTTTCAGATGGCGGGGGGTAGGGGGAGGAATCCACATGGGCTGCAGGCAAGAAGGCATCATTTCATAAATCAATGAAAATTATAAAGATAAGGTGGGCAGGGGAGTTTCCAGCTACTGCAAACCTCCCCGGGTAATCAGTCAAAGAATTGATTCATTCAAACATGACTGTTGTGGTTCCAACACCTAGGGAATAAATAGTTTAAAAATATTTCTCCATAGGAAAAAACAAGTGAGCGAGACTGTTTATGAAATTAATCTCTCTGTGTGTCTGTCTCCCCAGTACACTGCTTCTTGTGTAACTTGAATCACCAAGCCTAGTTTCCCCATCGGTAAAATGGACATAACGAGAGCTACGGTAAAGAAATTACGGAAACACGCAGTTCAGGGGCTTCCCTGGTGGCTTGGTGGTAAAGAATCTACCTGCCCAGGCAGGAGATGTGGGTTCGATCCCTGGTTTGGGGGGATCTCACATGCCTTGGAGCAACTAAGCAGATGTGCTACAGCACTGAACCTATGCTCCAGAGCCCACTGAAGCCTACATGCCCTAGAGCCCATGATCCACAAGAGAAGCCAGCGGAACGAGAAGCCCTCGGCCACAACTAGAGCAGAGTCCCCGCTCTCTCTGACTCGAGGAAAGCCCGTGCAGCAGTGAAGACCCAGCACAGCCAAAAACAAATAAATACATAAAATTATTTAACAACAACAACAACAAAACCTGGTTCAGGACCTGACACCTTAACTATCATTACTTAACTACTAGTTAACCAATTCATTAGCTAGTAGTTCACTATCATAATTTTTGTAAAGTAATTTCTAATCGAAAATGTGGTTTCTCCCTGGTCTGGGAACTAAGATCTCACTTGCCAAGTGGTGCAGCCAAAAAAAAAAAGAGAGAGAGAAAGGTTTTTGCAGTAGAGCCACGATTCTTCTGTCCCACAAGTTTTTCTGTATGTTTGGAATGCTTTCCAAAATAGAGATACAACTTGTACACAAGCTGAGGAGTAGAAAGTCAGTCTTGCCCAAACCCCCAGCCCCCAGCCTCCAGGAACCTCTCACCCAGAGGTCATAGGCAGTCACCCTTGCTGCCCATTTCACAGGCTCCTTCCAGAGCTATTTTGTGGGCACACCTCGCAGTGTTCATATACATTTGTGTCCTTTCTGGGTTGTGATTCTTTTGCTAAACGCTGGCATAGGCCATATAGTTCCCCAGACTGCCCCAGTTCAGAACATAAAGGGTCTTCTCATTTATCACAGCTGTGGGTGGACAACTGGGATGTTTCTGCTCTTAAAAAAAAAAAAAAAAACTTATTTGGCTATACTGGATCTTAATTGTCACACGTCGGATCATCAAACTTTGTTGTGGCATATGGAATCTAGTTCCCTCACCAAGGATCGAACCCAGGGCCCCTGCATTGGTAGCATGAAGTCTTAGCCATGGAGCCACTTGGGAATCCTGGTTTCTGTTCTTTGGCCCACAAAGTTCTTGGTCTACTGTGTCTTAATATACTCATGAATGACCGTGGTAGGGCCCAGGCCGAATGTTCTAGTGGCTGATTCCTGTTCAGTGAACTTTAATTTTATCTTTAGTCATCTTGATTACCTTGAACTTCATCTGCAGTCTGCAGTCAAGTTTTGTGCCATGAACTTTGGAGCCAGACCACCTGTCTTTGAATCTCTAGTCTATCATCAAGTTGTTGTTGTCTAGTTACTAAGTCGTGTCCAACTCTTGAGACACCATAGACTATAGCCCAGAAGGCTCTTCTATCCATGGAATTTCCCAGGCAAGAACACTGGAGTGGATTGCCATTTTCTCCTCCAAGGGATCTTCCCCAACCCAGGGACTGAAACCATGTCTTCTGCATTGGCAGGCGGATTCTTTACCACTGAGCCACCTGGGAAACAACTGAGTCTATCATCTACTACTCATAAGCTGTGTGACCTTGGGCAAGTTACTCAACCTCTCTGTGTCTCCTTGAGCATGTTGCTAAACTCTCCATGCCTGGGTCTCTTCACCCATTAAAAAGGGGGCTGATGGGGTGGGGGTTTATTTATTTACTTGGCTGTGCCAGATCTTAGTTGTGGCACATGGGATCTAGTTCTCTGACCAGGCATGGAACCTGGGTCCCCTGCATTGGGAATTTGGAATCTTAGCCACTAGATCACTTGGAAAATCCCCTAAAAGAGTGTAAAGTATAACATTTTCTTAGAAAGGTTCCCAGCTCACATTTGCTAGAGGTACAAAGGGATCAGTTGCAGGCAGCCTTTACAGGAGATGTTTCCCAGACTGGAAACATTGAATCCTTATCCACTTCCCTTCTTTCTTTCCTCTTTTCTCTTCTTCCCTCCAGCCTTCCTGAAGGCCCCTGGAAGGCTGAGCACTTTGGTAGAATAGACTCAGCCTGCTGAGGTTGCCTGCTTGGGGACAAGGACACTTCTGCAAGTACTGGAGGTGGATGTTAGGGGAGGGAAATCTGGGCCTCAGTGAGGAGCTGGAAGGAAGGATGGGATGTGTGGCAGGAAGGGAATAACGGTGTGGTGGTATGGATAATGCAAGGTGCCTGGTCTGGGCTCCTGCTGACACCTAGTGGAAAGATGAAATTATTTTTCATTCAAGGCACCTGAGTTTCTAGCCTCCTCAAGGACATCTACGGGACACAGACTCAGAGAAGGGGAGCAACTTTCTGGGTGTCACACAGCAGACTGGCTGCCTTGAGTCCATTTGAAGGACACAAGAAATGATTTTTTAATGAATTCCTTCAGCGAGCTTTTTAAAATGAATGTTTTATTTTTATTTTAAAAAATTATGTATATTTTGGCTGGGCTGGGTCTTCATTGTTGTGCTCAGGCTTTTTCTAGTTGCAGCGAGTGGGAGCTACTCTCTAGTTGGGGTAGGTGGGCGTCTCATTGAGTGGCTTCTCTTGCTGCAGAGCACAGGTACTAGGCATGCAGTCTTCAGTAGCTGTGCGCGTGGACTTAGTTGTCCTGTGACATGTGGAATCTTTCTGGACCAGGGATGGAACCTGTATTCCCTGCATTGGCAGGCAGATTCTTTTTTTTAATGATTAAAAAAATTTATATATTTTTGGCTGTGCTGGGTCTTTGCTGTTGTGCGGGCTTTTCTCTAGTTGCAGTGAGCAGAGGCTACTCTTCACTGGACTGTGCAGGCNTGGAATCTTTCTGGACCAGGGATGGAACCTGTATTCCCTGCATTGGCAGGCAGATTCTTTTTTTTAATGATTAAAAAAATTTATATATTTTTGGCTGTGCTGGGTCTTTGCTGTTGTGCGGGCTTTTCTCTAGTTGCAGTGAGCAGAGGCTACTCTTCACTGGACTGTGCAGGCTTCTTATTACAGTGGTCTCCCCTCATTGTGGAGCACAGGCTCCGAGGGCACCGAACTTCAGTAGTTGCAGTTTCTGGGATCTAGAGCACAGGCTCAATAGTTGTGGCCAATGAGCTGAGTTGCTCTGCGGCATGTGGGATCCTCCTGGATCAAGGATCCAACTAGAGTCTCCTACATTGGCGGGTAGACTCTTCACTACTGAGCCACCAGGGAAGACCCAGCCGGAGGAATCTTAACCACTGGACCTTCAGGGAAGTACAAGAAATAATTTTAAAGGAGGTTTTCTTTCTTGATGCAGGAAAGAACAGGCTTTGCAAGGTTTTGTCTTTCACTAGGAAGCCCACCTGTGTTACTCCATCCCCATAACCATGTATTTTCATACCATCCCTTGGTATTTTCTCTCCTCTGAGCAGCTATTCATTTGTTCGTAATTTCAGCACATGTTTCCTGAGCCCATAGTGACATGTAGGGAAAAAAATAGATTTAAACAAACAAATAAACAAACAAGTAACAACAACAAAACCCCTGAACTGGTAAAGCTTACAGTCTAGTGGGGAAGACAGAGGAGANGAGCAGCTATTCATTTGTTCGTAATTTCAGCACATGTTTCCTGAGCCCATAGTGACATGTAGGGAAAAAAATAGATTTAAACAAACAAATAAACAAACAAGTAACAACAACAAAACCCCTGAACTGGTAAAGCTTACAGTCTAGTGGGGAAGACAGAGGAGAAAGAAGTAAACAGATCTACATATGGGGTTGTTTCAGAGACCGATAAGTCATTGTGACGAGAGAGGGACTGAATTTATGGCTGCCAAAGTTAGGGGAGGAGATTAAGTTTAGCTGGGCTCAAGGAAGGCTCCTCTTCAGAAGTAGCATGAAAACTAAGACTTAGAGGAGAAGAAGGAGCGAGCCCTGGAAATAAGTGGGAGAATGTGGCAGGCACAGCTTGTGCAAAGCTCTATGGTTCTTGGGGCAGGACCATACCTAGTATGGTGGAGGGACAGCAGGCAGGCCCATGTGACTGGACCAGAGTGAGGGGGAAGGAGAGAAGAAGGAGAGGAAGGCAGGGAGAGGATGGGGCAGGTCGTGCAGGACCTTATGGGCCATGGGAAGATGTGGACTTTTATCGCAAGGGAAATGGGAGTCCTGGAGGGCTGTGGGCAGAGGAAGGGTGGGGCCTGAGTCAGGTGCTCACAGGTGCAGTGGCTGCTGCAAGAAACCACATACTGTGGGGGTTGAGAGGATGCAGGTGACCACACTGGTCCACGTGGGTCATGAGGGGAGGATGAGAGAGATGGTCACATAATAAATAGTCAGCAAATATTGTTGAATAAATGAATAGATGGAATGCTATGCAGCTGTCAAAAAGGATGCTGCAGAAGAATTTTTAATGGCAGGGGGAGGTGTAGTTGGCAGAATAATGCCCCTCACAATGTCCACATCCTAATGCCCAGAACCTAATGCTCCAATGCTCCCTTCCATGGCACAAGGGGCTTTGCAGGTGAGATTAATTTCAGGGTCTTGAGCTGGAGCGATTATTTTGCATTATCTGAGTGGGCCTACTACAATCAAACGGATCCTTGTAAGGAGAAGAGGGGACTTCCCTGGGGGTCCAGTGGCTAAGACTCCATACTCCCAAAGCAGGGCGCCCAGGTTCAATCCCTGGTCAGGGAACTAGACCCTGCTTGTTGTGACTAAGAGTTCAGATGCCACAAGACAGATCAAAGATCTTGTGTGCTGCAACTAAGACCTAGTGCAGGAAAAGGAAAACTGTGTGCTTCTCAATGTGATTAAAAAAAAAAAAATTATGTATTTTGCTGTCCCATGTCTTAGTTGCAGCATGTTGGAACTTTTACGTGTTGCAGCATGTGAGATCTAGTGCCCTAACTGGGATCAAATTGGGGCCCCCTGCACAGGGAGCTTGGAGAGTTAGCCGCTGGACCACCAGCGAAGTCCCTCAGTATGTTTTAAGTAATTTTTAATAGCAAATCCCCCCCCTCAAGCCTATGTTGAAAGTGTTATCGATATGTTTGCTTCCATTAAACACAGAAACATAAAATTATAAGTTCTTAATGTTGTGAATTTTAATATACCTACTTTTAAGTTTCAATATTTTCAATGATGTTCTGGGGAAAAATAGGGCTTAAAAATATATAAAACCAGACGTAGAAGGGCACACATTTTTGTTTTTGCCTCAGACTGCAATACAACTTGGTAAGACACTGCCAAAACCTGTCTTGATTTAAGATTTTGATATTTTGTCCTCTGTGAGGTTGCTTTTTGCCATTAATTTGATATTACTATCTTAGGATAATGTATTAAATATTATTTATCTTGATTGTTGAGTTTTTTAGAACCACCTTAATTTTTGCACCTGAGGTCTGTGCCTCATTTTCCTTCTTCTAATCTTGGCCCTGCAAGGGGCAAAAAAAAAAGAGAGAGAGAGAGATTTTACAGTAATCTGAATCTAAATCCTTATGATTACCTCCCTTCCTTCCACTATCTCTCTTAAAAAAGGAAATGCTCTAAAATGAATTAACTCCAGTTAAGATGAAAACTCATTTAAATTATCTTCAATTAACTTCTTTCTATGTCCTGATTTTTTTTTTTCCCCTTCCAAATTCGATGCACCCACCAGCGATATCTTTTACAGAAAATTACTGTAAAAAGTGGTTTGGGCTGAAACAGCATGGTTAATATTTGTAGACAGAAAAGGGTTTAGAATAAGGAATCTATGAGACGAACTAATGAAACGTTGACTTCAGGATGGGTTTGAGAGAAATTTCTGTCTTGGATTGTTTTAATAGTGTGTTTGTGCTTATTAAGAGGGAGTTATTTTCCTTCTAGCTTCCGCGGCATCAGGCAGAGTGATGGACATTTAGGAAGAGTGAAATCAACGTGGGGGGATCGAACCAAACAATAGTCATTTCAGGAGCTACAATGTAACAACTTCTGTAACATTGTCTATAATAAACTCAAGAAGTGTGACTCTTGTCCCTTTCTCTCTCTAGCGGTCATCACTGTCACCTCCCACAAGGAAGATCCCTGGTTCAAAACCCACATGGAAACAGATATCTTTATTGCACAAGCTGCTAAGTCGCTTCAGTCGTGTCCAACTCTGTGCGACCCCATAGACGGCAGCCCGCTAGGTTCTGTCCCTGGGATTCTCCAGGCAAGAATACTGGAGTGGGTTGTCATTTCCTTCTCCAATGCATGAAAGTGAAAAGTGAAAGTGAAGTCGCTCAGTCGTGCCCAACTTAGCGACTTTAAAATTTACTACAGTAGAAATTCAGATTAGGCGCTTTTAAATTTTCTTTTTTTAAAAAGCTATAAGGGAATTGTAGCAGTTATTGCAAAGTAATAGAAATACTAGCTTGATGTTTAGGAAATTTTAAATAGACAGTAAAAGAAGCTGTTTTTAAAAAAAATAAAAGGGACTCTTGCGTTGGCCGGGAATCGAACCCGGGTCAACTGCTTGGAAGGCAGCTATGCTAACCACTATACCACCAACGCCTGAACGGGCGAAGTTTTCTCGCAATGCCCTTAGTAAAAGTATTAGCGGTTTGGTTGGGTGATACCAAGTTACCAGGGGTGTTTCTTCCCAGTGTCCCTTGCTCGCACAGGAAGACGCCACCCGTTGCACGTTTCACCCCACTTACTGCGGGGGGCCCTGCTGACGCGTCTCCCTCAAGCGCCCCCGGCTTCTTGGTACCGGCCGGGCCGCGACCAATCCCAGGCCGCCGCCTGGGCCGCTCGACTTCCGGGTCAAAGGGGCCTGGGCTGCCGGGTACCCCGTGTCCGCCGGCGCCGCTGTGCCCCGCGCCCGCCACTTCCGGGGCCGCAGTCCCGGGCATGGAGCCGCGAGTTTGAGGTGCTGCCGGCTCCGGGACGCCCTGCCCAGCCCGGCCGCCGCCTTCGCGCCGGCCCCCAGTCCCGGTGAGCAGCACCCCCACGCCCCGTCCGGCCTCGGCCGCAACCCTGAACCCTCCATTGACCCGCCCCGCTTCAGTCCCCACTCTGGACCCTACGTGGAACGGCCTCCCCGGGGCCCTCCGTCCCCGCCTCTGCGCTCCCCGACCCGGCCGTTGACCGTTCGCGCGGTTCCTCCAGTCCCCGCCTCCGTTTCCCCTTCGCCCAGCTTCTCTCCTCACTCCTTGCCCGCCAGTTCCCTCCGCTTGCCCGGCCAGCTCTCAATCTCTCCTCTGCCCAGCCTGACCCGACGTCCTCTCCCATCCCGTTGCTGCTCGGGCCACCGGGCTCTGATCCCTTTCCCAGGGTGGCCGCACTCAATATTGCCTTCTCTTCCCCGTCGGCTCTGGAGGTCCCCACCTTGTCCTCTCTTTATGCAGACACGTACTACCTGTATGAGAGCAGAGGCCACCGCCCCGCCCTGCGTCTGGCCCCCACCCCTTCACCCCACATCCCCACTGGGTCCAGCCCGCTTCCTTCAGCCTCCTTCCCAGCCCTGTCCAGCCATCCACCCTCTTCCAACAGAGTCTTGATACTTGCCCATCTGTGCGGCACAAGTGGCCCCTGTTCCCTTTGAGCGCTTCCCTGCCCCGCACTGTGAGGAAGTCACTTGCCTAAGCGGCAAGCATAAACCTTTACAGGAGCTGGGACTAAAAGCCCATGAAGGGTGCAGTGTGGTCACCAGTCCCTGTAGTCCCTTGCTGGATCCTGGTCGAATTGGCGCCTGATAGCAGGACTTTCCTGCGGGGTGTGGTCCAGGGCGTGCACACAGCGCTGCAGGGCTGTGAGGCATCATTAAGATCTACTGGGTACAGTGAATCAGGCCCAACCTCTGGGGACTCGCCAGTGGCAGGAGCGTGAGGGGGTTAGTCAGTCCATCTGTTAAATCGCCGCGTTAATGACACATTTACCCTGTCAAGGTCTGTGAACCACATCTGCAGCTGAAATGGAGGCTCTCTGGACCCTTTAGAAGGTCAGTGGGGTGGGGTGGCTGGACTGCTGGGTATGGGTGAGTGGGATTTATTTGTCTGTTCCAGGATATAGAATCTGGGAGGAAGTGGTTTTCTACAGCCCTGGAGGACAGTTAGCCTGGCCCCAGGCTAGTGGCTTCAGCTTTGCTCTGCTTGGAGACTTTTCTTTCTATCCAGGAGGAGAAAAAAAGTATTTGGTGGATGTGGCTACACATGCAGACACACACACCACGCCCACCCTCCACCCCCCACTCCCCATCTAATAGGGCGCCTGGCACTGGGTTCTGGGATGATGTGGATTCTTGCTCTGAAAGGGGCTTGAGTCCAGTTCTCCTCTTGGAGATTTTAAGTAACTCGTTACTTTGTTATTAAGTACTTGTTATTTAAGTAACTATTGATTTTAATTAACTTGTTCAGATGACAGTATTAGCTGCCCTGTGGTTTCTATGTGTGATTTTAACCCCTGTAATCTCATTCAATCCTCACAGTAGTATTAGGCGTTGGCCCTGCCAACAAACAGCGCGTTGGTCTTGTTTTACGACTGGGGAGACTGAGGCACAGGGATGTTAGGCGACTCCTTCAAGGTCACAGTGGTGGAATCAGGATTTGACCCCAAATCTCTCTGACACCAGACCCCACAGTTTTTGTCCCTGGTCTGCGGTGAAGTCAGTGCCGCTTTCTAGTGACATTTTGCTTCACTTCCTGGTGATTCTCTATCCTGGGACCAGGTGCTGCTTTCTTTTTCTCTTTCAAATATTTACTTGGTTGCGCCAGATCTTCATCGTGGCATGCAGGATCTAGTTCCCTGACCAGGGATCAAACCCGGGGTCCCTGTGTTGGGAGCACAGAGTCTTAGCCACTGGACCACCAGGGAAGTTCCACTGCTTTATTTTTCTTTAATCACCGGGGCACCTGTCTTGTCAAGAAGATGGTGGAGTGCCCCCCACACCAACAGACCCTCTGACTTTAGACAGCATTCAGGTGAAGACAAGGACGTGTTCATTCGACCTGAGATGTCTGTTGAGTGCATCCTGTCCGTCAGGACCACAATGGGAAGAGACAAGTGAAGGTCTGCCTCCATGGAGCTGACATCCTGTTGGGAGCGGTCATCTACCCAGAGAGGGGTTCTCAGCCTCAGCTCTAGTGGCATTAGGGGCCAGATTATTCTTTGCGTTGGGAGGGGGTTTATCCTGCTTATTGTGGGGGCTTAGCAGCATCCTTGGTCTCCACCCACTAGATGTCAGCCGCCTGCCTCCCAGTCCTGACAACTAAAACTGTCCCCTGGGAACACTGGGCCTCGTTGAGACCCGTCTGCGTANTAGGGGCCAGATTATTCTTTGCGTTGGGAGGGGGTTTATCCTGCTTATTGTGGGGGCTTAGCAGCATCCTTGGTCTCCACCCACTAGATGTCAGCCGCCTGCCTCCCAGTCCTGACAACTAAAACTGTCCCCTGGGAACACTGGGCCTCGTTGAGACCCGTCTGCGTACCAGGATCACCTGACCTGCAGAGGCCCTGGGAGGCTGCACACATCTAAACACACAAACAGAGAAGGGGTGACCCACAGGCCCTGGGGGCCACCCTGGTATACCACCTAAACCACAGGTGATTTACTTTGATGTCTAGTGTGAGTCTAAGAATGTTACTCAGTTTTTGCCCCCCAGATAGTAAACACAGAGTTTCTCCCTCTTGGCACTTAGGACACTGAGACCAGATCATTCTTGGAGAGAGTTGGGGTGGGCTCTCATGGACACCATAGGGTGATAAGTAGCATCCCAGACCCCACCGACTGGGTGTCAGTAACCCACCCCCCCACACCATCAGAACAACCAAAAATGTCAACAGGCATCACCAAAGATGCCCTGGACAAGGGTGGAGGGCAAAAATTACTCCCACTGAGAACTACTGTCTTAGAATGAATGTCTGCAGAAATGCCCAGGCATTGAGATGGGGCTGACAGGGTAGCACTCTGGACCAAGTGCCAGGAATGACCCCTGAAGAGCTGATACTGGGACCTGAAGGATAAGAGGGAGCAGGTCTTACAAAAAGCAGGGCAGGAGTGTTCTAGGCAGAGAGGCTGGGGAGTGCAAAATCCTGGAGGTGGGCTTGCCTGAATATTTAGGGAGGTTGAGGCCAGTGTGGCTGGAGATGGTGGTCAAGGTCTGGGAGGAATAGGGTTGGAACAGCCATCGGGGAGCAACCACAGTGGGGAATGTGGGTTTCTTTGATTCCCCAAAAGTGAAGTGGGTGGTATCTCTCTAGTCATGTGAAACTCACGTTTTCTCAGGACTCTTAGCTGGGGAGAACTGTCCGCTTCCTGGCAAACACCTGGATAGGCCTTCAGATTTCTACCATCAGCCCCATGAGAGGGACTTCCCTGGTGGTGCAGTGATAAAGAATCTCCCTGTATATGTAGGAGATACAAAGACATGGGTTCGATGCCTGGGTCGGGAAGATTCCCCTGGAGAAGGAAAATGGCTGCCTACTCCAGTATTCTTACCTGGAGAATCCCATGGACAGAGGAGCCTGGCAGGCTACAGTCCGTTGGGTGGCAAAGAGTCAGACACGACTGAGCATGAGAAGGCAGTTGGCACTGAGTGTTCTTTGCAGACCAGAGGTTTTGGGGTTTTTTTTTTTGGTCACCCCACATGGCATGTGGGATCTTGGTTCCCCGACTGGGGATCAAACTTGAGCCCACTGCACAGCCAGGAAAGCCCCAAGAGGGCTGCGTTTGAAGGGGAGGAGGCCTCGCCCCTCCACACTGCCAGAGCTGCAGCCCTGCGGCCTCCCCCTTGCAGGCTCACCCACCCTGAGGCCAGCCAAGTGGTTAATGCGGAAGGTTAAGAAGCTGCGACTGGACACCGTGAACACAGGACGTTGGAGAAGGTAAGGGGCGCCTGGGGATCCCTGGTCAGTGGGGATATCGCAGAGGTTCCCGAATTTCTAATGGAATCTTAGGTCTGGAGGGTCTAAGACAAATCTTGGCGGTCCCCAGGTTCCTGGTTTTCCCCAAGGTGTGCTTCTGGCTCTTCTGTGAGGGCGGCAGCGTGGGCTAGCAGAGTTACTCAGCCTTGGCATTTAAAAAATATATTTTTATTTATCTGGCCATGCCAGGTCATAGATGTAGCATGAGGGATATAGTTCCCTGACCAGGGATCGACTCGGGCCCCCTGCACTGAGAATATGGAAGTTCCAGCCTTGGTATTTTTGCTGGGCTAGGTCCTTCAGTGCCTGCCCTGGCATGGCAGGAGTGGAGCATCCACCTCCACCCCAAGTCATGACAACCCCAAGTGTCCCCAGACATCACCCAGTGCCCCCTGGGGAGGAGACTGAGGACTACTGGCCAGATGGTCAGGATGTGGGGTTGGGGCTCCTGCCCTTTTTTGTGGGGAAGGTTGGGTGGGCCACTTGACCTCAGAGCCTGCTTTCCAGTCACCTTTAGGGAAGAGCCCAGAACTCACTTCCCAAGGTTTCAGTGAGGATCAAATACAGTTATCCTCACAAGGGCCAGTCACTCGTCCATTCTACGTGTGGGGCTTGGCATGAGGGGAAGGGACCACGAAAATTCCTCAGCTGAGCCGATCTCTGTCAGTATCAGATTTCTGATCCGCAGGCTCACCTGCTTTCAGTGAGTGCAAGGATCAGGGCAGGGGTGGGCAGGAAGGGAACAGAAGACGGTTCTGGAAGACAAGGCTGGCATTAAGTGCGTGATTTGTTACCCAGAGGTGGCCCTGAGTTTCTGTGGTGCCTGCATATTCGGGCGCCTGTCCACAGTGGGGCTGGAGTCTCCTCTCCCCTGTGCACCAGGTCTGGGGCGGGCGTGGGCTGGGCTGCACATGGACTTGCAGAAGCTGAAGGCCTGGGAGGTGCTAGGGGTGGCCCTCATAGAGCAGAGGATGGCTTGCTGTTTTGGGGGAGCTCCCAATAGGAGGGGTGCTATGAGGTCCCTGAGGCCACTCCCAGGCGTTTCTGGAGCGTGGTGGCCCCAGGCCCCACCTCCCTTCATCTGGCGCCTCCTGCCTTCTTGCCTTCCGCCTACTTCCCTCATCACCTGGGACTCTGGCTGATACCCCAGGGGCAGGTGGTTCCAGCTTGAGAAGCACCGGCTCAGTCATACCTCAGAAGCCGAGCGGGCCTTGACAGCGTCCCTGCTGGCAGGCCCCGACCTAGGTGCTGGTGGTGGTGTGGGCTGTGGGCCGTCCTATCGATTGGCAAAAAGAAGGCGTAGGTGGGTCTGGCCTAGGTGGCTTGGAATCTACTTTCATTTCCCCAGCTGTGTAAACTCTTGACTCAAGAAGCTGAGCCTCAGTTGGCGCTGAATGAGGCAGGGCCGGCACAGGCTTGCTTCCCAAGGGCTGCATTCTATTCACCTGTTCCCCTCTCCGAGCCTCTCTTTCTGCCCCTGGGGAGGAGAGAGGCAAGCCGAGGGCCAGGGCCCAGCAGCAAGTATTGGCCTGCCTGCGAGCTTGGGCTGCCGAGCCACGTCTAGAAGGTTTCTAGAAGGTCCTCCCAATGTTTCATTTTGTTTCTCATCTCCTGGATCGTGTTTTTGCTTCCTGGGCTCTCTGCGCTGATCGGAGGCAAGATCACTTTTATTTTCCTTTGCTGTGGATATAAGCCATGAGAGTCTATGAGGGGTTTTGCCAGGCTTGCTTTCTGCCTCTGGGGTCCCCCATGGGAGCACCCAAGGCCAGTTTGTTTTTCTGCTGTGATTGCAGCTGGAATTGTGGTGGCAGCGTGGGGCTGGGGGTAGAGGGGTTTGGCGGTTAGGGGACTTGCCCTGCCTTGGTTTTCTGAGCTTGTTGCCAACAGTGCCGGGGCTGTGTGGGCTCTGTAGCGCCCAGCTGGTCCTGGCCTGGCCCCTTCCCAGCACCGCCCATGGCCCCTGCTGCCCTCGAGGTGAACCACAGCTCTGTGGCAGGCCAGGACAGGCCATGGGTGCCCCTCGGCAAGGGTGCTGTCCTGCCAGGATTTGCTTTATTTGACCTGAGGGCCCGAAAAGGCTCTGATGGCCTGTGGTCCATGTCCTCAGAGCTAGCGTGGGGGCAGCTGAAGTGTCTAGGGGGCAGGCCACGTCAGTTTGTTGCCCCTCCCCTAGCTCAGCTGCGTCAGAAAGGACCAAGCAGAGGCCCAGTTGGAAAGAGGAGTCTGAAGATCAGCCTGCAGTGGATGCTCAGCATCCGTGGCTGCCTCCCCGTGCCTCTTTCTTCCGTTGCCTCTCACAGCGAGCAGGGATCTCGTACTAGCAAGGGGCAAAGCCTTCGGGAAGTCGTAAGGCCCTCACGTGAAGGTGGAGCCCTAGCTCTGTCCACAACTTCTTGAAAGCCAGTTTCTCCTACAAGGGAATATGTACATGTGCCCACAGAGGCACTAATCCCAGAGGATGAGGTATCCCAGAGTCTAAGCAAGACCTTTGGCTATTTGGTACCCTCGCAGGAAATCCAAGCTGACCTGCCCATGTTGGCTGGGCTCACCAGATGACCCTGGCTCTTCTAGAACCAGGTCACCGAGGCTGTGTTTAGATTTCCATAAAATAAATATTTGCCTGGCCAGTCTAGAAGTTCAGTCAAGAAGCCGCAAGTGCGGGGGTAGGGAGAATATTACACAGCAGCAACCTTCCCTGGAGTGGGTGGAGAGAGTGGAGTGGCCTCTCGGGAAGGGGCGCCTGCCCATCCTCTCACCTGAGGCTCTCTGATGGCCAGCAGGTGTCTGCATGGTTCTCTGAGCCCCTCTGGTGAGACAGGACAGCTTCCCCTGCTGGCTGGCGAGCTGACAGCATGGGCCACGAGACTTGCCCACCTGCACCTTAGGCTCAGTTATTGGGGAGTGAGAGAGTGTTTCCCAGTGGAGATCATCACTCTGGCTCTCCAAGGAACGCTTCCTGTGCATCAGGGGCCGTGTGAGTTTCCGGGAACACTGCCGTGGCCAGGACAGACAAGGTCGGTGGGGGGGGAGGCGGGGGTGGCCGAGCAGGAACAGGCAGGGGACCCATGAACAGTCACCATGACAAAACACTCCGAGGGTGGAGCAGCCAGGGGGCAAGTGAAAGGTGGATGGACAGTTTGGTCCAGATGGCCATCCATAGCCCTGACAGACACGCTGAGATCTGATTAGAAGCTAGTCCAGTATGGAGTGGGGCAGAGGTGTTCCAGGCAGAAGGCCAGCACAGACAAAGGCTGTGGAGTGGGAAGGAGCCTGGCTTGTTTGCAAAGCTGAGAGAAGGCCTAGACTGATGAAGGGGGATGAGGCTTGAAGGCCTGGCAGAAGTCAGAGGACAAAAGCCAGTAAAGGCCATGTGACTGGTTTTTATCCCAGGTGAGTGCGGGAAACCAAGGAAGGGTTTTAAGTCATAGGATCAGATTTGCAACATGTGCGAGGTTGAGCTGGGAGACAGTGGCAGTGTTTCAGCCAGGAGGTGCTGGTGGTGGGGGTCTGTGGGTTCGTGGCTGGAAAAAAGTGGAAGAATTTGAGGCGTCCTCAGGGGGTGGGGCAGGCTGCCCAGGGTGGGGCCTGGCCAGGGGAGTCATCGGTAGGGGGCAGCTTGTGAGCGGAACTTGGGTGCCACCTTGCTTCTCACCGTCTTCCCACCTGTCCTTCCCTCCTTACCCAACCCTCCTCGTAGCTTCTCGCTGAATTCCCAGGGGGCGGAGAGGATGGCCACCGGGGCGCTGACGTCTGAGCGGGGCGACGCGGCAGAGACAGAGGACCCGGCGTCCCGCTTCCAGGTGCAGAAGCACTCGTGGGAGGGGCTCCGCAGCATCATCCACGGTAGCCGCAAGAACTCGGGCCTCGTGGTCAACAAGGCGCCGCACGACTTCCAGTTCGTGCAGAAGACTGACGAGTCAGGCCCCCATTCCCACCGCCTCTACTACCTGGGTGAGGCCCTGGGCTCCCTGCCCCTGTTCCTCGTTGCCGGGCCAGCTGTTGTGCCGTCCCCTCGTCCCCAGAGGTCAGCCAGTCCAGTGAGTCAGAGGGTCCAGACAGAGGGCTGGGCCTGGGGCAAGCTGTCCGCAAATGGTATGGTCCCTCATGACAGCTGTGAACAGTGATAGCCTGGGGCAGGGTCCCCCAGGGCCTCAGCGGTGTGGTGGCCAGCACAGAGGGCAGTCCTGCCCCATCCGTGCAGCAGCTCCAGCTTTGGGCCTGGTAGGTGGGCCCACGGCCCTGAGATTTTTTCCAGTGCCTGTCAGCTAGGCCCGCCCCCTGAGTCACTTCCCAGCAGCCTGGGCTGGGCCAAGGTGGCTCCTGAGCAACGTGACTCCCCACAGTGGGAGTGGAAGGTCACTCCCATGGGGGCTTGCCGGCTCGTGGTGTGTTGAGAAGGACCCGGAGGCTCACAGAGAGGTGGCTCAATTGCATCACTGTGGGCGGGTGGTTGGGGGTTTGCTCTCCCAGCCCTGGATCCCTGGATAACCATGTCAGTTGCTGCTCACTTCCGCCTCCTGGGGTGTGCCTCGATGCAGGGCTTCCCATGTCATCGGCAGTTAACGTCTGCGCTTGTGTTCCCCTCTGGCCTTTGGGGCGTGGTGTGGCCTCACGCACACCTATGGCCTTGACAGCCACCCTGGTCTGGCTCCTAGGAGGTGGATGACAGATAACCTGTTGAGCAAATGAATATTGCCCGAGGGTCTTCCAGGCCAAGAAGGAAGGGCACCAGTCCTGTTCCTTTGGACACAGACTGACCTGTGATTGTTGATCTGAGGCAGGTTTTTAACCCCAGCTCTGGATCTTTGGGGCTGGGTCACCCTCCACATATCCTTAGCCTGACCCCAGTCAGCCCTCAGTCAGTATTGGAATGAGTGATGGAGCAAACGTACAATTGAAGGTCATCCCCCGCCCCATGCTGCCCCCACGCCAAGACCCTGACCAGCGCTGCCCTCAAGCCAAGGCCTGTGACAGTGACCACAGGGGCTGCCGGATGCTTTCCCTCCCTGCAGAGGCCCACGTGGAGACCAGATGGCAGTTTGGCAGGCGGAGTCAGAGAGAGGAATGGTCTAGAAGGGTCGATGAGCAGCGGCTGGCTGTTTTTAGAAATCCAGTTGTGCTGGTGTGCGGCCACACCCGTGGGTGTACAGACCATCTCGGGCGGCTTTCGAGCGTAACTGGGACAGAGGTTATGTGGGCTGCACAGCCAAAAATACTTACTGTCTCTGGCCCCTATGGAAAAAAGTTTGCCAGCTCTAGCCTAAGAGAGATTAGGGCGGGCTTCAGGTTTCATTTACGCCGGGGAGAGGAAAAAGAGAGGACTGAATGTGGTCCAGACTCTGTGACCGTGGCAAGCTACAGCCTCTCTTTCTTTTTCCTGTGGTTCCATGGTCCCCAGTCCCTCCCCTGTCCTGCATGCAGTCTCACTTGGGTCCCTAGCTTGCTCAAGTTCAAGTTGCCCTCCCAGGTCAAGGTACTTGTATGAGTATCCCAGGACAGCTGCTGACACTAGTGACCACTGACTTCGTGGTTTAAAATGACAGAAGTGTATTTTGTCTCAGTACTGGAGGCCAGAAGTCTGAAATCAGTTTCTCGGCCGAGAGCTGGGCATCTGCAGGGCTGGTCATCTTCCTGAGGCTCAAGGGGTAGGGGGATGTGTTCTTTGCCACTTCCTGCTCTTGGCAGCCATTGGCATTCCTCGGCTTGTGGCTGCATTGCTGCAGTTTTTGCCTCCCTGGTCACATCTCCTTCTCTCCTGTGTGTCTGAAATCTCCTCACCTTCCTCTTATCAGGCTCATTAAGGCCTCCCTGCATAATCCAGCCTAATCTCCCCAGCTCGAGATCTTTACCATAATCCCAATGGTAAAGGCCCTCTTGCCAGGCAGGTACCATGCTCACTAGCTCCTGGAGTTAGGATCTGGGCGTCTTTGGGAGCCATCCTTAAGCCAACCACAGAGCTGCTGAAACGGCAGAAACGCTCTGAGTTACTCTGAGCCTCATAGTAAAGACGTGGGTGTCAGGGACCTCCTCCAGCCCGCCCCGTGTCTCCCGACACTAAGAAGCCTGAGCTAAATGGAGTCCAGGCATCCACTTCATGTGTTTCTCTCTGGGGCTCCACCCTCACTTCCCACCTGCCTTCTGCTGCCACACTCCCAGGATCACACGTCTGGTTCCAGCCACCAGCAGAAACGGACCACTTTTCTCTGAATATGATTGGCTCAATGTAGGTCAGATATCTGCTCCTCTGGTCAGCCTCGGCCTGTGCACGGATCTGGGCCTGGGGTTTGCAGAAGGTTCTGAGAGCTCACCCCAGGGGTGTGGGCCAGCTCCAGACAAAGGCGGTAGAGCGTGAGACCCCAAAACGTGCCTAGAACAGCCCAGAGCCATCCCGCTTCTCTTGGGCTAGATCACCCTTGAGCTGATCCAGTCTGTATCACTCAGCACCCTGGGGTGCCCTTGACCTCACGTCACATCCCAGTTCCTGGATCAGGTCTCCCCTGAGCCCGCATGTATTTATAGCTCAGTGCTGGGGGAGTGCTGGTAGTAAGACACATTTATGGATCGAACAGAAAGGACCTCCCAGGTTGATGCCCAGCCTGCGCTGGTGCTCTGAGCATGTGGCCTGTCCCCCTGCTCCTCCGGGACCCCTTCCTCCCTGGCGGGCCCCATCACCACCCTTTTGGATGTCTCTCTTGGAGCCCAGTGCAGGTGGGACAGAGCAGAGAAGGGAACGTGCCCGCTGCTGTCCTGGAAGACGGGCTCTGGTTCCAGGGCTCCACTGCTCCTAGTGGGTTGGCTCTTCCCTGCTGCAAATGGGTGTCACGTGTCCAGCGGAGGAGGGCACAGGGCCCCAGATGGCACTAGGACTCCTTTAGGTGTAAGGGAGATCTCTCATGTTGTGTGTCCAGGTCCTGGGCTACCTGGCTTGCTGGGGGGCTTTGGGATGGGGTGTTGAGATGGTAGAGCTGGTACGAGAAGTCACAGCAGAAGTCAGTGGCCACGCTCAGCCATCCAGACCCTCACTGTGCACACCGAGCCCCACCAACATCAGGGCCTGGCAGCTGCTTCAGGGACTGTGCCAGAGCGCATGTCCCTTTTCATGTCAGGGCTTATTAGACAGTGGGGAGGGGAGGTGTCTCTGGTGTTCTTTGGTAGGGCTACACCACCGACTTCCTGTCTGGAAGGCTCGAGCTCCCAGAGAGCCTATGGACCGGGGCTGTTCAGAGCCCGTGGTGCTTGGTTGAGAATGGCCACCTGCCCCCTCCCAGCTGTCCACACTGGCCCCCATACTGGGCCTTGTTTGTTGTTTAATTGAGAAGTAATTCACGTCCCATTAAATTCCTTCTCTTAAAGGCAGACAGCACGGTAGTTTTGGGTACAGTCAGTCACAGGATTGTGCAACCATCCTCACTGTCTAGTTCCAGAACATTCCATCACTCAAGGCAATCCCCATCCCCGTGAGCAGTCACTCCCCATCCCTGCCCCCAGCCCCAGCAACTACTGACTCGCTTCCTGTCTCTGGACTTGCCTGTTCTGGACATTTTACAAGAAAGGAGTCACCCACCACATGATTCCCGTCCCCACTTGTCTTGTGAATTTGGGAAGGAAGATGTCCCCATGGGTGGCCTGGGTGGGCGGTATAGAGTCTGTGTCTCTAGCTGAGAGTGAGTCTAGCTGCAGCAGCTTAGAGCAGCGGTTCCCAACCTTTTTGGCACCAGGGACCAGTTTCATGGAAGACAGTTTTTCTGCTGACTGGAGGTGGGATGGTTTCAGGAAGATTCTCATGAGGAGCTTGTAACCTGGGTTCCTCTCGTGTGCATTTTACAGTAGGATTTGCTCCTGAGAGGACTAATGCCGCTTATCTGACAGGGAGTAGGGCCCAGATGGTAACACAAGCAATGGGAGTGACTGGGAAGTGACTGATGAAGCTTTGCTCACTAGCGCTCCCCTCCTGATGTGAGGCCTGGTTCCAAATGGGGTTAGGGACCTCTGGCTTAAAGTCCTCAGATGTTGAATTGTGAACACTTCTCACTTGTACGTCCAAGTTAGCTTTGCATTTTCACTTCTTTACCAACTATCCTTCATGAGCAAACTGTCACGAGTCGAAAATGCAAGTCACTTGCTGTATTGAGAAGCTACCTGTAAGAGTTACTGTGATGGGATGGGTATTACTTATGAAGCTCTGTTTAGCTCTAGAGGCACCAAACTTGGGGCCCCAGCCTCCAGTCTTAGAAGTGAGGGTGCGTATGAGGACAGGAGACCAGCTCCAAACCCAGTCTCCCTCCTGGAGGAGTTTGGGATTGAAAGGCGTCAGAAAGAGGCGCCTGCTCTCTGTGATCCACTGTCAGTCATGGTCCCTTCCTGGGCCACAGCCGGCTTCCAGGGAGCCCTGCCTCAGTCCCCCAGCTTGGCACCTGGAGAGCGGGGACCCCCAGGCTCCTTGGGAGAAGCATCCTGCCCCCACAGCCATCATGCCATTGTCCACCAAGGCAGAGCTACTCTGGGCTGGAAGGTGTGTCCTCACCACATTTGCTGCTATCTGTGCCGAGCGCTCTGTATTTCTTCCCTCACTCACCCACACGGAGTTCTCCCCGGGCAGCCACTCTGCTCTACAGATCAGTGGCTCTCAGTCGGGCGCTTCTGCCATGCTCTGTCGTGTCTGGGGACATCCTGTGGTTGTCACACTGATGGGGCTCTTGGCATCCAGTGATAGGGCCAGGGAAGCTGCTTCACACCCTCCAGTGACCAGGATGGCCCCCCAGAAGCTGACCAACCTGGTGTCAGCCCTGCAGAGGGGGAGGGGCTGGACTTGAATACACTTCTCCCTGTCATTCTGGAGCTTTGCCCTTCCTTTGATCCGAGACTAATTCCTGGGCCTTTGCAAGAGCCCATAGTAGAGCAGAATACACGACCAGAGCCCAACCTGTGGGGAGTCAGGGATCACTGACCCCCCATTTTTTGTCCTCTTGGGTGCTTTTTGTTCAGTAACTGAGGCTGATGTGTTTGGCTCTAACATTTCAGGTGGAAGAGCCTGCTGCTTCTGCTGGCCAGTGTAAATTCTGTCTATGGATTCTCTGGGGAGGGACATGTGGCCAAGGGGCTGGAGAAGCAGGAGGAGCCAGCCGGGCCCAGTCGCAGGAGCCGTGGGGAGTCTAGGTCCTAGGCCCGTCCCACCTGAGGCTCTCTTCCAGCCCTGAGCTAGGCTAGAATTGGCAAGGGCGCCCACTCTGCTTTTTTCTCTTCCCTACAAGGAATGCCGTATGGCAGCCGAGAGAACTCCCTCCTCTACTCTGAGATCCCCAGGAAGGTCCGCAAAGAGGCGCTGCTGCTCCTGTCGTGGAAGCAGATGCTGGATCACTTCCAGGTGAGCCCCGTGGTTGAGTCAGGCCCTCCCTGTGGCTGAGGCAGGCAGGTGCACTTGGCCTCTGAGGGGTCCCAGCCTTTCCCCCTGGGAGGAGTACCTGGCCCTGGACACCTGCCTTAGGCCCGCCCTCCCCTTCCCCTGGGGCACCTGTACCGCAGTGCAGGCTTGTGATGACAGTGCCTGCTGGAAGCACCTCTCCCTTTAAAAGCCTCATCAAAAGGGTGCGAGTAACTTGGGCTCGAGGCCGTTTTATAGGCGTTTAACTAATGACCTATGTGGTCCAAGTTATCTCGCTTCCAAAGAGGATTTGGCTGGTGAGTGGGAGAGTGCGTTTTGTACTGGTTTATGTTGACTGCTTTTGGATCATAAACATTTGACAGTACTCTGGGGAGAGGACCCATGCAGCCCTCTCCTCTTTGCTTGTCTCCTGTCCTGGACAGAAGTTGCCAAGCCCACCAACTCATTTGCATGGTTTTCCTTGCAGCGGGNTGTACTGGTTTATGTTGACTGCTTTTGGATCATAAACATTTGACAGTACTCTGGGGAGAGGACCCATGCAGCCCTCTCCTCTTTGCTTGTCTCCTGTCCTGGACAGAAGTTGCCAAGCCCACCAACTCATTTGCATGGTTTTCCTTGCAGCGGGGGTTGGGGTGGGGGAGGTGCTCATTTTGCTTTGGATTCTGCTCTTTAAAAACACATTTCTGGGATCTCTCTTCTGCTTCCAGTGCAGGGGGCAGAGGGTCAATATCTAGTCAGGGAACTAAGATCCTGCAGGCCTTGCAGTGCAGCCAGAGAAAAAGAAATTTAAAAAATAAAAATGTGTTTCTTCCTTTTAATATTTCTCTGAATTCCCACGTGATGTTCAGAATTCTCCATGGGGCAGCTGCATGGTGTCCCCCATAATGCACCTGCTCACTCGCCTGCTGCCTCCCAACCCCAGGTCAGGCATCTGGGTGGTCCTGAATCTGCCCATCCCTTCCCCCATGCAGAGACTGGGGACATGTGGTGGTGGGTGGAATGAGCTCAAATGTTCTCGCAGGAAGGGGCTGTGATCGAATACAGAGGGTGGGGTTCTGTAGGGTGGCACTGGTTGGGGGCCTGGCCCCGTCTGTCTGGGAGAGAGTCAGTGGGGAAAGGGGGCCAGGGGCTCAGCTGCTGACGCTGATGTCCCCCTTATGTCCCCAGGCCACGCCGCACCACGGGGTCTACTCCCGGGAGGAGGAGCTGCTGCGGGAGCGGAAACGCCTGGGCGTCTTTGGCATCACCTCCTATGACTTCCACAGCGAGAGCGGCCTCTTCCTTTTCCAGGCCAGCAACAGTCTCTTCCACTGCCGGGACGGTGGCAAGAATGGCTTCATGGTGAGCCGCACTTGCTGGTGGGGCGGGCGTTGCGGGGGATGGCGGCAAGAATGGCTTCGTGGTGAGCCGCACTGGCTGGTGGGGAGATCGGGGGAATGGCTGGGGCCTCCCACCCTGCTGACCCAGGCCTCTCTGTCTGCAGGTGTCCCCCATGAAGCCCCTGGAAATCAAGACCCAGTGTTCGGGGCCACGAATGGACCCTAAGATCTGTCCTGCTGACCCTGCCTTCTTCTCCTTCATCAACAACAGTGACCTGTGGGTGGCCAACATTGAGACGGGCGAGGAGCGGAGGCTGACCTTCTGCCACAAGGGTGAGGCCAGGCGGGGAGTGGGGTGGGGGTGGATGCGGGGGCAACGGGAACACCACCACCGCTACCTACCAATCCCCTCCCTGTGTCCGTATGTGGAGGGTAGGGCGGATGGGAACCCGCTCCCCCTTGTGGTCAGTCCCCACAGCCACCACTCCAGCTTCTGCTGGAGACCCCTGCCGCACCATGCACCCCCACCAGACCACTAGCACCTGCTCAGAGCCTAGTCTCCCAGCCACCGCAACCCCCCACCCCACCCCCACGGTAGCCCCACAACGTCCAGCTGCCTGGCTTTCCTCTTTCCACCCAGGGCATGCGGGCCTGGCCTGCCCGCTAGATGCTGCCCATCTCAGCCTTCCTACCCCTGCCCTCCTGTCCCCCTCAATGCTTCCAGCCCAGAGCTCACCAGACCCGGGCTTGCCTCAGCCCCCTGCCTGCCCGGTGTGATGGCACCCCTGTGCAGACACCTTTGGAAATCCAAGGGCTATGGCCGATCCCTGCCTACCATCCTGCCCCAGGTCCTGGTGCCCTTTTGATAAGCCTGAGCTTCTCACCTTGGGTGACTGGGACACCGGCCATGTGCTGAGACATTGTTAGCTGTCACAACGGGGCAAGGATGTACCTGGCATGGAGTGGGTGGGGTGGCGATACTGCTCTACACCCCATGGTGCCCAGCACGGCCCCCAGGATGACCCCCAACGTCAGCAGTACCAAGAGAGCTCCTCCTCTGAACCAGACCCCTCGTCTCCCATCTGGCTGTGTCCTCTCCAGGCTTGTCTAGTGTCCTCGATGACCCCAGGTCTGCGGGTGTGGCCACCTTTGTCATCCAGGAGGAATTTGACCGCTTCACTGGCTACTGGTGGTGCCCCACAGCCTCTTGGGAGGGTAAGTGCCTCTCTGGTTTAAACACTTGCGTAAGGGACTTCCCTGGTGATACAGGGGTTGAGACTCTGCGCTTCCACTGCAGGGGATGCGGGTTTGATCCCTGGCTGGGGAACTAAGATCCCTCATGCTGCAAGGTGCTGCAAAAAAATAAACACGCTTCTGCAAGTGCTCGTCTATTAACAGAAGCACAGTATACATGCTAGTCTACCCTTCACACTTTTCACTTACGGTCAGCCTCGGCCAGCTTGCTGGCGACACCAGGCTGCTGTTACAGAATACCACAGCCAGGGCAGCTTATAAACAACAGATGTTTATTTCTTACTGTTGCTGGGACTGGGAGTCCACGACCAAGGCAGATTCGTTGTCTGGGGAGGGACTTTCCCTAGCTTCCGGGTGCCATCTTATCCCCCTGTCCTCACGTGCTGAAGGGGCAGGGAGTTTTCTGGGGTCTCCTTTTTGTAAGGGCACTAATCCCCTTCTTGAGGGCTCCACCCTCATGACCTGATCACGTCCCGAAGGCCCCACCTTCCGATACATCACACTGAGTAGTGGGGAGTCAGGATCTACCATTTGAATTCTGGGGGGTGCACACATTCAATCCGTTGCAGTCAGAACACGGAGAATCAGTCCTCTACCTGTGGAAGTCTTGGGTGCCACAGCTAGAGAGTAGCCCCACTAGCTGAAACTTGAGAAAGCCTACTTGCAGCAGTGAAGACCTATCACAGCTATAAATTAATTTAAAGTAAAAGAAAAGAAAATCCCGTCTTAGAGAAATTCCCAGCTGGAAGAAAGATGAGTTGAAGCTACATGCACCTAGAAGTTTGGTGGGTTTTGCCAACAAGTTAGGAAGAAGCCAGAGCAGTGGACCGTTTTGTATCTGTTTTTCTTAGCTGTGCCTAAGGCCAGGATGTATCACCTTTTCCCTGTTCAGCAGAGTACACTCTGTCTTCTGAGCGAGGGAACAGTCATTTCTGGGAAGAGTGAGTAGCATCAGACCCTCCACAGCATGAGCAGAACTGGCCCAGGCCTCCATTGCTCAGAGTCCTGACCTGAGCGCCAGTGGGCGTGGGGCCACAAAACCCAGTATCCTGGGGACCAGGCATTGGTGTCCACCGCCCCAGCCATGCACCACCCCATCCCGGCCATCCACTGCCACCTTTACGTCAGCTCACCTTTTCCTTAAGTTGATTTGCAAAGAAAACGTCATGGTCCAACTGTGAATACAAGCTTGGCCTGAAACTTGTGCAGTGGGGAGAAACCAGTGCTGTACACTCTAGCCAGCACCCAGGCAGAGGTTGGATTGTCAGGGTTGGGTAGGCTGCTGGTACTCCTGAGACCTGGCGGGGATCGGCGTGTTTCTGGGGAGGACACTGTCCACACTCCTCCATCGGGCCAGTGTCTTTCACCTCCGCAACACCTGGTGTGCCTGAGGCCCACCAGGGAGAAGGGCTCCAGGTCAGAAGTTGGGGTCGGGTCAGGTCACTCTGCTCATGACTCTGCCTGCCAGAAGCAGGTGACTGTCCCACCCTTCGACTTTATGGTCTATAAAATGAGATCTTCTCCCCATGTCCCTATGGGCATGGAGGTGGGCTTCTTCTCCGGGGTGGGGGCTGTGGTCTCCTGAGCTTTCATGACAACTACAGATGTCTCCAGACATGGGATAGGTCCCTTGGGGACACAGAATGACCCCTGCTATTATCCACCGGCCTTGATGATGTCAGGGTTCTCACTCTGCTATTCTCAGCAGCTCAGAACCCCTCAGATAGAGCCCCCCGCATGCAGGACCCCAGGGGCACTCACTCCGCTTGCTGTAACCAGCACCCTACAGAGCACGCGTGGACATCTGCAGGCCAAGTGGGCTTAGCCACATTTGGTGGATGTTGTTGGTCCACCCTAGCGAGTTAGATAAGGGTATAAGATGCAGAGGGGACCCTTCTCAACAACTGAGAAAGGAATGGCTATGGGCTCCATCCCTTGACCTTGGCACTGGCAGCCCCCGTGCCACTTGCTAAGCCAGCAGCTCCTGGCTACTTGCTTCCTTCTCATGACAGTGTTCACAGCACCCTTTCTTGCCCCAGCCCCGACTGCTGGTCTGCTCAGGTGGATGTGACCAAGTCCCACAGATGGGGCAGCTTGGACGTCACAGCTTGAAGACTGGACGTCCTAGGTGGAAGCATTGGCAGCTTTGGGTGTCTGGGCCCCACCGTGGTGGAGCAGAGTCCTGTGTGGGCAGGAGTTGGGGACAGCAGAGGGATGCCTGGCACCCTCAGCAGGCCCGGCTCCCTCCCAGGGTCAGAAGGCTGCAAGACGCTTCGGATCCTGTATGAGGAAGTGGACGAGTCCGAGGTGGAGATCATCCACGTGCCCTCCCCTGCGCTGGAGGAAAGGAAGACGGACTCCTACCGGTATCCCCGGACAGGTGAGGGCCTGGGATAGGTCAGGGCCCAGGACAGCTCAGGGAAGCTTAGAGATGTCTGAAGCCTCGTGGAACCTGGGGAGGCACTAACCAGGATGGGCCCACAGGACCCAGGCAGCGATGGACCCAGAGAAGCAGGCTGGGTTCGGGAACAACAGCCAGGCCAGCGCCGCCATCAGTGGTGACTGGCATCCTGCCTTGGGGCCCAGGAGACAACAGGAGCCCTGGGGAGGTAGTGGAGGGTATGGCCCCTCTGAGGATGCGTCGGACGCTCACTGCCTTGTGAAAGTACAGTTTGCCCCATGTCTCAAGAGAAGGCAGAAATCCAGACTTCACCCACAAAATCCACCAATTTATTTTTTTTAACGTGGACCATTTTTAAAGTTTTTATTGAATTTTTTTTAATTACATTGCTTCTGTTTTATATTTCAATTTTGGGCCAAGAGGCTTGTGGTATGTTAGCCCCCTGACCAGGGATCGAACTTGCACCCCCTGCATTGGAAGCTCCGAGTCTCAACCACTGAACCACCAAGTCCCAGAAATCTGCCAATTCTTAAACACGTCTCAGATTATTTAAAAATACTTTAGCAGGACTTCCCTGGCATCCAGCAGTTAAGACTTTGCCTTCCAATGCAGGGGGTGCAGGGTCGATCCCTGGTTGGAGAGCCAAGATCCCACATGCCATGCTAGGCGCAGTCACACAATTTTAAAAAAGGAAAACAAACTTGGTGAGCCCCACAAAGTACTCACGTGGGCCAGGTTTAGCATCTTTGGAGCCTCCGAGAGACTTGTTCCTGCCGACTGTGGGCTGTGCTAGGCAGAGCCTTCCTGGGGAAACTTCTAGGTCCTGGTGTGAATGGGAAGGTCAGTCTTTTCCTTCCATTGCTGGAAAGGTGAGGAAGCAGAGCTCCAAGATATCACCTGCCAGAGCACTAGAGCCATGGGCCAAAGCTGAAACATGTCATAGGAACTGAATCCCGCCCTGGAGAGCCTGTCTCAGCTGCCCCAGCCTATAAGTTGCCTGCCTCCTGACTGCTGAGCACCAGCTGTCGCCAGATAGGGGCCCTGTTTCTGCGTCATGGGTGCTTTTATTAGGGGCGTGTGCCGAATTTGCACCCAGCTTTCAAGGTCTCCCGAGGCAGGGAGATATCTTCCTCCTGTTTCGTGTCCCTCATAACCCCGAACCAGCCCAGGCCTGATCTCTGTTCTTACACAGGAAAGATGTAACCACATCACCTTTGGAACCATGATCCAGGCTCACAGTCAGTCCTGCCTGGGGGAGCCAGAGAGGGTGACACACCCGCAGAGGGACCTCTGGACCGTTGGTGTCTTCCTCCCCTCCCCCCATGTCAGCTGGGTCACAGTCTGTGAACATCCCCTGCACCCCCTCAGCTGGCACCCCAGCACCTGCTGTCAGCCCTCTTGGTCCACCTGCCAGGTCCACCTTGCTTTCATTTCTGCAGGCAGCAAGAACCCCAAAATCGCCTTGAAACTGGCTGAGTTCCAGACCGACAGTCAGGGCAAGGTAAGTGTGGCCGGAGCGCCTGGAAGAAGTGTCCAGATGAGGGGAGGCCGGGGTGTGTGCTGGGAGATCAGGTGGCCCCTCAACCCCCATTCCAGGGCAGGTGCTTCTCTGGCCAACTGAACCCCAAGAGGCTCCACCCGGAGCCCTGGCTTCCAGGCCGCACCCTTCCCCCCGTCACCCTGAACCGGGACTCAGATAGGGAGTGGCCCCGAAGTGTGGAGAGGGGACCCCTGTGAGTGAGCTTCGAGCAGAAGCCCTGCAGGGGTTGGGCTGCCCAGAAGGGGGGTGGGGGGTACAGTCACCTGGGGGACCTGACCTTCGACCAAGGGTATCCCTGCCCTCGCCTCTGGGCGGTTCTTCATCTGTCACTTCAGCAGACACATCAGTGTTCTAGATCCTTCTCTCTGTCACCTAGTCAGCATCACAGATGGGGGCCTTCATCACCCAGGGAGTCACTCTTCAGAATCCATAGCCAGGATGGCAGAGGAAGCTATGGGGAGAAGGGTGGGGGCGATGCCCAAATCCATGTGAGGATGTCGGGGGGGGGAAGCCCCTCATGTCAGAGATCAAAGCAGGCTGGTGAGCCTGGAAGCCCCTTCTTATTTTGCCAGAACGGCTTCTTGTGTAACATTTCAGAAAAGTGCCTGAGATAAACTACACTTATTTTCACAATCTAGGGGTTGGTTTTAGTTTGGGCACGAGTAGGCCCTTGGAGAAGGCAATGGCAACCCACTCCAGTACTCTTGCCTGGAGAATCTCATGGACAAAGGAGCCTGGTAGGCTGAAGTTGCTAAGAGTCAGACACAACTGAAGCGACTTAGCAGCAGCAGCAGGCCCAACCAAATCCCTTCTCCACTCCTGACCAGAATGTTCTGGTGGATCCTCCAGGGACCTGTGCTAAGCAGCTTTGCCAAGCCCCACCAGCTGTTGTAAATGGTTCCAGGTCCCCCCTCAGATGAGCAGGGTCCTGAGATGGCTGGGGGGTTTTGCCCACTAACCCACAGCTGGGGGATGCAGAGGTTGGGGGCAGGCCTGGGTGTGGGATGCGCTGGGCCCTGCTGGCTTCTCTTCCATGCACTCTCCCCAGGAGATGCCCCACTAGCCCCGTGTCACCTCCTGGAAGCCACAGGGGCCAGAGGCTTGTCTTGCCCAAGGCCACCTGGCTCTTCATCAACAGCCATGCCAGAACCCTTGGTTTCCAGTCAGCAGGCTGTCACAGCAAAGACCGCTGGGAGGCTTTAGTCCCCAAAGCCTGTCATCTCCTGTTCTGGAGGCTGAAAGTCTGAAACCAAAGTGTTGACAGGGCGGCTTCCTCCGGAGGCCTGGTGGAAGACCTGTCCCTGGCTATCCGAGGCCTGGGGATGCCACCTTCTCCCTGCGTAGTGTCACAAGATGAGACGCAAGATGTGCCTGTGTCCACATCTCCACCTATTATAAGGATACTCATCCTGTGGGTTTAGGCGCCCACATCCCAGTATCACCTCATCTTAACTGATTACATCTGTAACTGTCCTGTTTCCAAGTTAGGCCCCCTCCTTGGGTCCCAGGAGTCAGGGTTCCAGTGTATGGCTCTGGGGAGATACAGCGCCTCACAGCAGTGGCAGCACATGGCCAGGCCGGATGGTAACCCATGTCTGTCTGTTCCCTTTAGATCGTGTCGACGCAGGAGAAGGAGCTGGTGCAGCCATTCAGCTTGCTCTTCCCGAAGGTCGAGTACCTTGCCAGGGCTGGCTGGACCCAGGACGGCAAGTAGTGAGTGTCATCCCTTAGGGTCCAAGACACCCCTCACAGTCACTTCTGCCCTGGGTTGGGGCAGACACACTATACCAGAGCCCCAAAGCATACCCGGGGGCCAGACCTGGCTGGCTGCCCGTCACCATGCAGCTCACAAGAATAACTTTTCTGTTTTCCAGTGATGCATGGGCCGGGGATCCAATGGGTATTTCATTGCATGGAAATGATAGGAAATCCATATTTCAGTGTCCAGAGATAAAGCTTTATAGCCACATGGCCACACTTCTGTGGCCACTCACCTCACACAGGCAGGATTGAGTAGTTGAGAAAGGAACAGTGGCCCATGATGAGGGCATCTGGTCTGTCTTTCTGTTCAGAGTCAACTTTTCCACCTCTGACCCCAACAGATCTCTGTTCACAATACACTGAAGTTGGGACTTCCCCGGCAGCCCAGTGGTTAGGACTCACACTTTCACTGCAAGAGGGCAAGCGTTCAGTCCCTGGTCTGGGAACTAAGATCCTGCATGCTGTGCGTTGCAACAAAAAAAGAAACAGAAAAAAGATTTAAGCTAACTCTCCACTTAGAGCAAGATATGAAACAAAGGACAAATAAGGGCTGAGGATTTGGCAGAAGTCGCCCAAGTTCACCAGTGACGCAAAGTGTTTGCAGAACAGCCGGATCGTACAGTTTTGTCAGCATCCACCCCACCCCCCTCCCCACCACCCCCATCTCCCTCCTGGGCATGCCTGCCAGCCAGGGAGGCTTTATGTACTGCATAGTCACCTGCTCGAGTGCCACTGAAGCTGACAGAGGAGGAGCCATTCTGACCATGCACATGGATGGGCAGGGGTTGTCAGGCCCCGGCTGGCCTGCACCAGACCCTGAGTTTCTGGTCCTTCCATCTCACCCTCCAGTGCCTGGGCCATGTTCCTGGACCGGCCCCAGCAGCGCCTCCAGCTGGTCCTCCTGCCCCCAGCCCTGTTCATCCCTACCACCGACAACGAGGATCAGCGGGCCACCTTCGCCAGGGCTGTGCCCAGGGATGTCCAGCCGTACGTGGTGTATGAGGAAGTCACCGATGTGTGGATCAATGTAAGAGCTGGAGTGTGTGGGCCCTGTCCTCCCACACCTCCTGGTTTCCCATGTCCCTGCCCCCAGGTCCCCAACTCCTCAATGTGGAGAAGCCAGCTCAGGAGGGAGGGTTGGCAGGGACTGCCCTCTGGGCAGACTGTCTGAGCCTCCCCTTTCTCAAAGAGAACTAGCCCGAGTTCTGCCCCACCTGCTCCTGCCACAACCCCCACTTATGACACTTCCTCTCTCTGCCTGGACAGGTTCACGACATCTTCTACCCCTTCCCCCAAGCAGAGGGAGTGGATGAGCTCTGCTTCATCCGCGCCAATGAGTGCAAGACTGGCTTCTGCCACCTGTACAAAGTCACCGCTGTCCTGCGGCCCCGAGGCTACGACTGGACCCAGCCCTTCAGCCCCGGGGAAGGTGAGCAAGCCTGACTAATACTCACCACTCTTGTCTGTAGTTCAAGCCAGTGGTTCAGTGCACGGCTTGTTCACTGGTCCCACCCCACAGGGAGTGGGTGTTTGTGATTAAGAGACTGGCCTTTCCCAATGCCATTCCTGGTCTGGAAGGGCTATCACAGCCATGACTGATTTCTTTTGGCAGCAGGGTTCATCCAGCACTGACTGCATGCCAAGGCCCTTTGTGTACCAAGGCTGTGCCATCTGACCCTTTATAGGAGAAGCTGCCCTGCCCTGCCCACAGGGAGGGTCACTGTAGAAAGAGACAAGTGTGGACATCTCTGCTCTAGAGGGGAGGCAGGCAGACATCCAGAGATGGTGAAAGACAACAGGAGGCCCGGAGCATATCAGTGGATAACGTGACCCAGGGCAGGGACCTGTGGCAGAGGTGACCACACAGTGCTCTAGGCAGAGGGCACAGCCGGTGCAAAGGCCTAGGGGCAGGACTGGGCCTGGTGTGGGGGAGGGACAGTGAAGAGGCCCGTGTGGCTGGAGCAGAGTAGTGGGGGGTAAGGGAGGGAAGGCCTAGTGTGTTCGGTAGGACCTTCTAGGCTGTGAGGAGCATGGGCTTGAACCCAGAAGGTTTAGGAGCTCAGAGTGAGTTGGAGCAAGGCAGGGGGACCAGCAGGCTGTGCCTGCTGGGGGTCTCGTGGGGGCAGCTTGGTAATGAGTGGCACAGAGGTTATAGAACAGGAGCAGTGCATTGGCAGGGCCACCAGCCCCAGAGGAGGCCTGGGTGACTCGGCTCCCCATGAGGGCCCAACTGTGTGGGCATCGGGGAAGGTATTTGGGGGCAGGCAGTGGCGCACCCACCTTGCAGTGAGTGAGAGACGGAGGAGTGTCTGTCTCTCCTAAGTCTTTTGGTAATGGTCGCTTAGCCCAGGTCTCTGTTCTTTGGGCCCTGTGGATCTGTGTGGGGACATCTGCCCCTCCATAGGAGACGTTGACAATGTGCTTCAGACTCAAGAGAACAGAAAAGATCTGTAGCCACTGCTCATAAACTGTTTTTAATATAAGATTTCAAACACATGGCAAGAAACAATACATATTGTTATTTACCTGATAAGAACTCTAAAGCGAGGACTTCCCTGGTGGTCTAGTGGTTGAGAATCCACCTGCCAGTGCAGGGGACACAGGTACGATCCCTAGGTCAGGAGGATTCCACATGCTGCGGAGCAGCTAAGCCTGTGTGCCCGGGAGCCCAAACTTCTCAACAAAAGAGGCCACCACAATGAGAAGCCTGCTCACTGCAACTAGAGAGAACCCACATGTAGCAACAAACACCAAGCTCGACCGAAAATAAGTAAATAAATATATAAAAAGAGAGAGACCTACCCACCCAAAAAACCTACTGTAACTCCACTGAGCCTTTGGTCAGTCCCAGAGTTCAAGACCTGGTTCCCAACCTGTCCTAACCAGTCACAGATCCAAGGCCTGGAAGGAGGTGGTTTGGCCCACAGGGTTCTAAAACTGGGTGCCTTTTTTTTTTTTGGCTTTATCAGTCTGAATGGGTAATCTTATTAATAGTTCCCTGACAAGGAATTAAATCTACATTGCCTGCAGTGGAAGCTTGGAGGCAGGAGAAGCTCAGAGTCCTAACCACTAGGCCTCCAGGGAAGTCCCCCAAATTGGATGTTTTTGATAAAATTGCAGATCTCAGGCCTGCGTCCCATGCTGGGGGCCCAGCCGGTCCACCTGCTTGTCCCCCAGCTGCCTGGGCTTTGCTGCAAGTCCATTTTGTGCCTTGAGTCTGCGTCACAGCTTCCCCGGGCCCCCTTCACCTCTTTTCCTATCCTTCCAGATGAATTTAAATGCCCCATCAAGGAGGAGATCGCACTGACCAGCGGCGAGTGGGAGGTTTTGGCGAGGCACGGCTCCAAGGTACCCAAGTCTCCACACACACCTGTGTACACACACGTGCACAGACACGCATGCGTGGCCCTGACCCCTCCAGACCCTGAGAGCCTTTGGCTTCTCCTCCACCCCCACGCCCCCCACCTGGCCACCCGCTCCTGCTCTGCAGCTGAGCGCCATGGGGGCTGCACCTCCCACCAGCAGGAGATCCTGGGTCTGGAAGCAGGGTTGTCTGGTTTCCTTTGCTGGATCCTGGTGGGTGGGGCCTGGCCCATTCTCCCTGCCACCAGGAGCGTCCATTTGGCCTCCTTCTGCTGCATGGAGCTACCTGTGGACACTGGTAGGGCCCACCATGGAACTGCCCTGCATCCATCACTGGGGGCCAGGTCTGCAGAATTCTCATTTTACAGAAAGACCCCTTAATCAGATGTCCTGGAGCCCTCCCTCCCTCCCAGCTTTTATAAAGGTGTCCTGGTCCAAAGACTCAGACAGACCTAAACTGTCCAAGTGCCCAAGAGGAGATGTAGGCCAACCTTTTTAAAGCCCAGAGCTGGGTGGCCCATGTACTGCCAAGAGAAGGGGACTGGGCACCCCTGGGCAGGGGCCAGAGAAGGCATCCATTACAGTGTCAACATGCACCTCATCTGACCTGACAGCCCCCATTCTAGGTGAGACCACCCGGGCACACTCAGATTAGCACACAAACGTGCACTGTTTATGTGGTAGGAAACAGCAGTGTGAAAACACTCGATCAGGAGACAGGTGACCTCCTTGGGCCCGGGTAACGTAAGGCACGGTGCCCGTGACAGTGGACCACACCTGTCCCTACTGGGTGGCTCTGCTGTGCTTGAGTCTTGCTGGACATGCCGCTGGGCTCACGGCCTCGCTTGGCCCAGCCAGCCAGGCACTAAGACTGGGTTTCCTTGCTGCGACATGGGGCCCTCAAACAGCTCCAACCCTCCCATCTCCACAGCAGTATCTCCCTCAGCGGTGTAGACACTTGGGCCAACTGTGGGCACTGTGGGTGTGGAGCAGCCTCCCTAGCCCCTACCTCAGCTGTGATGACCACAGATGTGTCCAGAGGCTGTCAGATGGCCCAGGGGTGCAGAGCAGCCCCAGGTGAGAACCCTGCTTGAAAGTACTTTGAAGGCCTTTAGCAGCTGGCAGACACACAGGACAGTATTAAAATCTTTCTCTGAGGACTTGCTGGTGGTCCAGTGGTTAGGACTCAGTGCTGTCTCTGCCAGGGCCTGGGTTCAGTCCCTGGTAGGGGAACTAAGATCCCCCATGCCGTGTTCATGGCTGGANGTCGGGGGGTCGGGGGGGTTGGTTGGGGGAGGCCTGATGCTGGAGGTTAGAAGGACAGATTTGATTACCTGCTGCCGCCATGCAGTCTTTCTGCATCCTGGACACCTTCACATACTCAGTCCTGTCAGAGGAGGGCACGTTGCCATTCAACAGATGGAAAAACTGAAGGTCACCGGGCAGGAGGGACAGGCCTCAAGATCTATGCCTGTGCCTGCACTGGCCAGACAGGGCAGGAGGGCGGCAGGGTGCCCACAGGGTGGGGAGCTGTTGGGAGCAACTCTGCCCTCAACCTCACATGCACCCCCAGCACAGGCCAGCAGCAGCTGCACATCAGCGTTGAGGAGTCAGGCAGGGCCAAGGTGGATCCTCAAGTGTCCCTTCTGAGCCTGAAGGCCTGAGTCTCCTGGTTGGGGTAGCCCCTCTCTCCCTGAGGGACCACAGGTGGCAGGTCCTTTAACCTTGGGCCTGGTCTCCTTATCTAGGAAATGGGCTTGATAACCCCTGCCTCTGAGAGGTGCTGAGGGTCAAATGAATTCCCTCAGGAAAAACATTTGGCACATGGGGGCCTGGAGACTTGTGCCTCTGCCTCCCAGGGGAAGGTGAAACTGAGACAGGATGCTCCCTTGAGGGGTGGGAGAGGGGGGATGGATCACACCCACTTTCTGCTTCAGACACCCTGAAACACTTGGCCTGGAGGCTGACAGGCCAAACTTGTTCACACATCACATTGTTGCCACAGACCAGGCCCACGACTGGGGGTTGGGAGCAGAGTGGGGAGCTCCTGAAACACTTGGCCTGGAGGCTGACAGGCCAAACTTGTTCACACCACATTGTTGCCACAGACCAGGCCCACGACTGGGGGTTGGGAGCAGAGTGGGGAGCCAGATGAGCCTCTCCTTGCCCTCACAACCCAGGAGGAGGAAGTGACCAGGCAACCAGGACCCAGGGTGGCGTAGAAGGGTGGGTGTCTGTCCCAGGTCATCCCACTGCCCCAGGCCCTGAAGGAGTGGGACCTGTGAAGCTGTGGGAGCAGTAGGACCCGGGAGGCCAGGTCTTGATCTCAGCCTGGCAACTCCTCTGAGATGGGGACAGTATGATGAGACCTGTGACTCATCCAGGGTGGAATACTGAAGGCAAGGGTGGAAGAGGAAAGATCTCTGAGCAGTTAGATGCATTCCTAGGGTGTGAAGCAGGTTTCACACCTACCCAGGAACCCTCACTCCATGGCCAGAAGCAAGACCCACCTCGCTGTCACCATCCACCCGAGAGCCTGCTTCCACTCAGCCAGGTCTCAGGGACTGGGTGATTCCTTGGGCGTGGCCCTGTCACCAACACACTGCCGCTTCTCTCAGGGAATGGTCCCCACCTTGGTTATTGAGAGGGCCCAAGAAGCACTTGGGAAAGCCTGGGGGAGGCCCTCCTAGAGCGAGGGCTTCCTGAAGCCTCGGTGTGTCCAATCCCCAGTGGGGCCTGTTGGTAAAATGCAGTGGCTCAAGTGGAGGGCAGCAAATGTCTCCGTGCTTTGAAGCCCCAGCCCCTCTGCGGATGTGAGTTCCTCACGCTCCCTAGGTTTGGGGGACAGAGGAGCAGCACAGCTTCTCAAGGCTTTCATACGTGCTTTCGTATCTGCTGAGCTGGCCTGGCCACACAGACCCTACAAGTTCTGAATTTTTCACTCAGCTTTCATGGGGGTAGGCTGTCACTTGCCGAGCAAGTTGTCCATGGAGGAGGGATTTGAACCTGGATCCCTCAGTTCCAGAGCAAGATCTCTTCCCAGGGTGGCAAGGTGGGACCAAGGCCCTGAGGGGAGACGCTGGGAGCCAGACTCAGAGGGCGAGGTTCAGGGTGCAGGGTCCTCAGTGCTACCAGCCTTGCTTTCTCTTTCTACCCAGATCTACCCCAACGAGAGACACAGCATCCGCTGCCCCGAGTCTGGTGAGCACTATGAAGTCACACTGCTGCACTTTCTTCAGGAACACCTCTGAGCCCGGGCCGCCTTGGGAGGGGCCTGCACAGTCAGAGCACAAGTGGCTCCACAGCCGCCATCGCGCATGCTGGGGGCGGGAGGGACCGAGTGGCCTCGCAGGCCCCGCGCTGCGCCTCCTCCCACCGGCCCGCGGGACTGCCCGCCTCAGGAGCCACCGCCTTCGCCCCCACACCTTTGATCGTTTTTGTTCATGCTCCTGGGTTTTCTGCCTGCTGCTTCAGGGTTGCCAGGATGGAACACTGAGGCCAATGTCCACAAAGCACTTCCTCAAGCCATCCTTCTGCTCCCCATTATCCGAGAGCCTCGACTCCACTGGGCGTGGAGGCCTGAAGGGACTCAGAGAAGCCTGGCCTTTGCGCCGCTTCCCTGGGGCAGGGCGGGGTGGGGGGTAGCCAGGCCTAGGCCCCCATCGGTGCAGAAGCATGCAGTTGCCTGTCCTCCCCACCTGCGCCCACTTCTTGTGATTTTTTTTCTTGGCGGGGTGTGGGGGGGCGTTTTTCTTTATTATTTTAAAGACAGAAAGCTAGGGGTGCCTAAATCTAGAATCTGGGTCTGCCGCTAGCCACCGGGTTCACCCCAGCCAGCATCCAAGACAGGAGCCGTGCGCCCAGCAGACCGCAAGTGCGCAGGGGAGCAGGCAGCCCTCTGGCCCGGCTCTCCCCCAGCTTTCAGGCAGGCTCTGAAACGTGACCGGCTGGGGCTCTGCTGGCTAGCGGCTGCTGCCCCCTCTCCAGCCGAGCCATCTGGTCCCACGTTTCTGCCTGGCCCGCACTAACCGGGCTTCCAGGGTTGGGAGTGGAACCCTCCCCACCTCAGGGTTATCCTTACTCTTCCTTTCCCTCCCACCAAGAGTTCTGCCAGGGGCAGGTTAAAAGAAAACCCAACAACAAAAACCCCACCAGAGAGACTAAACCACCTCTACATATTACAGAAAGAAAATATTTTTGTCAATTCTTATTCTTTTATAATTACGCGTGTAAGAAGTAGACACATTAAACAATTCCAGATGGAAGCGTTGCCACCTGCCTGAGGTTCCTTCTAAGCTAAACTCCCCGGGGCTGGTGATGGGGTTCCGTGGGTGGGCAGGGAAGTCCCAGGAGGCAACTGAGCCAAGGGCAGGGCAGTCTTGGCAGTGGTAGGAGAGGGGCTGCTTGCTCAGCCTTGCTGCCCTGGCACAAAACGGCAAGGGGGTCCCATGCCACAGCTGGAAGATGGCCAAAGGACAGTCTCAGAGGTCCTGAGGCAGCTCATGGTGCCACTGAGGGACCCAGCCCAGGTTGTCGTGGGCAGCCTGGCCCTGACTTCCTTTTGCACTTTCCCTTGTCCAGAGGCTTGATTTGGTGGTTGGAGCATCAGGACACACTGACAAGTGGTGCAGACTCTTCAAGTCTGTCTCAACAGCTGAGAGATGAGACTGGAGACCCTGCCCGAGCTGAGGGCACTCATGGTACTTAAGTTTCTAGTGGCACAATGACCTCAGCCCCAGGGCCATCACCCGCTCCATCCTTTGCAAAGGTCCACTTTTATTTTTAATGGCTTAAAGAATAAAACACGGACTTCCCTGGGTGGTCCAGTGGTTAAGAAACCATGTATCCACTGCAGGGGGCACAGGTTCGATCCTTGGATGGGGACGTTCCACATGCCACAGTGTGGCCAAAAATAAACCAGTACAAAAGGGTACAGAGAGGAAGAAAATGCCCTCCCCACCTCCGTGAGCGGTAACCCCTCCCCAGTCTCTCTTGTTAGAAAAAGAAAATGTTATTTTCGGCTGTGCTGGGTCTTGGTTTATGTGCTCAGGGTGTCTCTAGTTGTGGCGAGCAGTGGCCACTCTAGTTGCAGTGGCTTCTCTTGTGCAGCATGGGCTCTAGAACATGCAGGCTTACGTAGTTGCAGCGCCTGGGCTCAGCAGTTTTGGCTCACAGGCTTAGCTGTCCCGTGTTATGTGGAATCTTCCCGGACCAGGGATTGAACCTGGGTCACCTGCATTGGCAGGCAAGTTCTTGACCACTGGACCATAGGGAAGTCCCTCAGTCTCTTTTTAATTCCTGCCTTCTGTTTTGCTCTGGGAATGCCATAATTTATTTTGCCAGACACTTATCAAGGGATAAGGTTGTTCTGGGCTTTTCATATAAATCAGGGGTCAACAGACTTTGTCAAGGACCAGAGAGTAAATATTTCAGGGTTTGTGGGCCAGGGAGTCTCCGTTCCAACTGCTCAGCTCTGGCCCTTGCAACTCAAAAGTAGACAAAGGTAATGTATAAATGAGTGAATGTGGCTGTGTGCCAATAAAACTTTATTTACAAAGCCACACAGCTGGCCAAATTTGGCCCACAGGTTGTCACTGACCAATCTCTGCTATAAAAGATCCTGCAACAAACAGCCTTGTACATGTTTTGGGCATGTCTGAATTTATAGGGTAATTTCCTAGAATTATCGAAAGGGATATTCATTTTTAATTTGGAAGAATATTGCAATATTGCCTTCTAAGGAGAATGCCTCCACGTACACGCCTCTTGGTGAAGTGTGCCCCTTGCTCCATTCCTTCAGTGTTGCTCTTGTTCAGTTGCTAAGTCATGTCTTGACTCTTTGTGATCCCATGGACTGCAGTATGCCAGGCTTCCCTGTGTCCTTCACTATCTCCTGGAATTTGCCCAAGTTCATGTCCATTGAGTCAATGATGCCATCCAACCATCTATCCAATGATGCCAGTCAATGATGGCATCCAGTGATGCCATCCTCTTATCATCCCTTTCTCCTTTTCCCTTCAATGTTTCCCAGCATCAGAGTCTTTTCCAGTGCATTGGCTGGAAAAAGTGGCCAAAGTATTGGGACTTTAGCCTCATTATCAGTCATTTGGTGAATATCAGGGTTGATTTCCTTTAGGATTGACTGGTTCGATCTCCTTGCAGTCCAAGGGACTCTCAAGAGTCCTCAGTACCACCTGTTATTTTTGAAAAGCTTAGGGAGTGAAACACAGCAGCTCACTGTAATCTGAACTCATATTTCTTTTATGTGTGTATGAATATTTTCATGCTTTAAGGCACTTGTTGACTGCTAATCATTTGCCAACCTTTTAAAATTTCTTTTTGGCTTGCAGGATTTTAGTTCCCCAATCAGGGATGGAGTCCAAGCTCTTGGTAGTGAGAGCACAGAGTCCTAACCACTGGACCACCAGGGAATTCCTTGCCCACCTTTTGATATGTTGGCCTCATTCATTTGTAGACACTCTTTATATATGAAGGAAATAAGTATATTGTCATACATGTTGCAAACTGAACAATGTTGCTGATTTCAAAATGTTTGATGGGTAGGAAGCTCTACCAATGAATGTTAAGAATCATCTCAGGAATAAGAATATTGCCCGTAATCCACTGTGGAAGTGGAGAGGCAACTAATCACAAGTCACAGAATGACAGAAGTTGATGAGAAAGGAGTCACTAGAGTTGCCCAGGACAGTTGGCAGCTGGCAACCCACAACCATCTCAAGCAGAAACATTTTTGGTGGTGGGCGGAGGGGCTGCCTTGTGACAGGCTGGATCCTAGTTCCCTGACCAAGGATCAAACAAGTGCTCCCTGCAGTGTAAGCATGCTCTGGACCACCAGGGAAGTTCCTGTTTGTTTGTTTGTTTTAAATTAACCGTAGACACATAAGAAGTTGCAAAAAACAGTGCAGAGTCTCCTGTACTCTCACCCAGCTTACATCTTACCTAACCCTAACACACTGTCATGCCAGGAACATGATGTGAATACAACACAATGAACTAAACTCTAGATCTTATTCAGATTTCATCAGCTTTCACAGGCATTCGTATGTGTGTGTAGTTCTATTCCACTCTGTCACCCGTACAGATTCCTAGAACCACCACCACAGTCAAAATACAGAGCTGTTGGAACGCCCCTGGTGGTCAGTCTGTTGGTTAAGACTGAGCTTCCACTTCAAGGGACCCAGGTTTGATCCCTGGGCCAAGGAACTAGGATCCCACATGCCTCATGGCAGGGGAAAAAAAAAAAAATATATATATATATATATATATACACACACAGAGCTGTTAATTCACCATAAGGGAGTTCCTTCATGCACACTCTATGATGTCCACACCCACCCTGTTTATGGTGTCCTGACCATGGAGACAGAAGCCGTGGTAGTTGTTACCAAATATTTTTTGACTGCTAGATTTCATGTCATGATTTCATGATCTTGGGAATGATGGTTTTTTCTTTAAATCTCTTCAGTTTTTTGTTGTTTCTATTTGGGGTTTTGTTTTAATAGGCAAAAAGGAAAAACAGAAACAAGAGGCTGGGGTTCAGTCTGAGAAGAAAACACACATACACACACCTACCCCTCTTGAGTAGGAAACTCAAAACCACTCACAACCAAATACCTTGTCAGCTACAGCATTTGGCCACTAATTGAATCCTTCATAGGGACCCGCTGAAAGTCAAACACGGGAGGTAGGGAAATGGAGACATAAAAAGAACTGCCATGTGAAACACCAAATAGTCTGCCGACCTCCGATTTATGGAGCCAATTCCTAACAGGTCCACGGCAGCCGGCTGCAAAGAGGGAAGCATTTCTTAACAGGAGCAGGTACCTCCACTCAGAACAGGCTGTAAGAAACAAATGTGTTGTTTAAGCCAGCCAGTCTGCGAGATATTGTTATAACAACCCAGACTAAGGCAAGGATCCAATCCTGAATCCCAGGTGCCTTTCCACGTCTTAAGTCTCCTCATTCTGTGATGGTTCCTCAGCCTTTGTCTTTCATGACATTTTTAAAGAGAACTGCCAGTGACCTAGGTAGAATATCCCTCAACTTGGGTTTCTCTGGTATCTGCTCTATCAGATTAAGGCCGTGCATTTTGCACAGAAGTTCCATGGAGGTGCCACTCAGAATGTCCTTCTCTGTATCCCATGGTGACTCCATGAAGTCACTGTCTTTTTTAACAACGCTGACTTTGCTCAGTGGGCCAAAGATGGTGTCACCCCTGTAAAATTACTTTTCTCTTTGTAGCTGTTATGTATCTCAGGGGAAATACTTTGAGATAATGCAAAAATCCTCTTCACCAGTTTTTAGCATGGATCCACGAATCTTGGAGTAACAAAGTTGTTTGCTCAATGGTGATCTTCCATTTCCCTCATTCTGCCTACATGCATTAACCTGAATTTCAGTGGTGCTCCTTTATATCCTTCATTCGTTGTACACGTACTGACTAGAAGAGTTGAAGGGTCAGTCAATTGCCTAGTGAGGAACGAATGGACACCAAACCAAGAAACCTGTTTCAATTCCTTCAACCCCAGAACGCTCCTGGCACTTCCAAGCCCCGCCCCCAAGATGGCAGCCCGGGTAGGAGGGGCGGGGCCCTCCGGATCACGTGGTCGCGCCGGCGCCGGCGCGGACGTGGGCTGCGCCAGACTCCCTACGTGTCCCTCGCCGCGCTCCGTCCGCATCCCTGCCCCCGCGAACCTGATCTCAAGATGGCAGCGCCCAGCGGAAGACGGAATGGCAGCGGCGGCGCGAACTTGTGGGTCTCGCTGCTTCTGGCGGCCATGGCGCTGAGACCCGTGGAGACGGTGTCCGAGCCCACGACGGTGGCGTTTGACGTGCGGCCTGGCGGCGTGGTGCATTCTTTCTCCCAGAACGTGGGCCCTGGGGTACGTACCTCAGACACTCCGAGGGCTTGAGGGATGGTGCTAGCCGGGGCATGGCCTGGGGAGGGGGAGCTGACCTGCGGGGCGGGACCGGGGGGCGGCCCTGGCGGGGCAGGGCCTGAGGATAGGGGGCGGGACTTGGATTAAGAGGAGGCGAGGCTCCTGGGGGCTGGCTTCTTTGAGGGGGCTGGGTCTCTAGCCTCAGTCCCTAACTCATTTCACTTGCCCATCGTGCCCAAGCAGCCCCATCCCTCAGACCCAAGTGTTGGTCTTCAGTCGCTCTGTTGTGTCCGAGTCTACGACCCCATGGATTGCAACATGCCAGGCTTCCCTTTCCTGCACTACCTCCCCGAGTTTGCTCAAACTCTTGTCCATTGAGTCAGTGATGCTATCCAACCGTCTCGTCGTCTGTCGCCCCCTTCTCCTCCTGCCTTCTATCTTTCCCAGCATCAGAATCTTTTCTAATGAGTCGGAATTTCACATCAGGTGGCCAAAGTACTGGAGCTTCAGCTTCAGTATCAGTCATTCGTCCTTCCAATGAGTAATCGGGGTTGATTTCCTTCAGGATTGTCTGGTTTAGACTCAAGTGAGCCCCTCCTTATTGGAGGGCAGGATGGGCCCAGAGGTAGGGAGAGGAGAGCTGAGGCCCTGGGGCATATGCCTCCAGGCCCCACAGAAAGTAGTTCTGCCTCAGCTCTGACCAGGAAGGAAGTGGACACATATTGCTCTTTCCTTCCATTGCACAAGGTCCCCCATCTTTTTCATTGAAATCTGAGGCCAGACCCTCCTTATCTAGAGGCAGCAGGCCTAGGTCTAGTCTAGCCTATCCTCAGCCTGTTAGAGAAATTGCTTCCTCTCCCAGTCCCCCTTTCCAGTCTAACAATGGTATCAATAGTCACTATTTGTTTATTACTTTCTTATAACCTGATATTGTGGCAGATTCTTTATGTGAGGCCCATTTTCCAGGTGAAGAAACAGAAAGGTTTGCACTTGCCCAAGGCCCACAGCGGAGCAGAGATGTGGACACAGGGACCCCAGGTGTCCCTACTTCCAGATTTCATGTTCCTAAATGGGTGGGTGCTGGAAGAGATGTGATCTCCCCCTTCTAGAAGCCACATGGGTTGTTTTTCCAGAGCCAGGAGCTCCCCAAGCAGGAAGGCTGGTGGGGGAGTTCCAGGCCTCCAAGGACATCGGCCTCCAGGGACATCAGCCAGAAGACTCTGACTCTACCTCCTCCGCCTGAGTGTAGATACTCGAAAGCAGGATCTTGATTCTGGATCTCAGATGGCCATTCAGAGACCCTGAACCTCCAGCGCTAACAATTATCTACTTCCGAGACGTTTTTTCCTTCCATTCTCTAGGACAAATATACCTGTGTGTTCACCTATGCATCTCAAGGAGGGACCAACGAGGTGAGTTGTTCAAAACTCCATGTAGGTTAGTACGATAGCGTCCATTGTCATACAGACATGCTCTCTAGAAGACACTGGACTATTCTTGCCTAAGCGATAAAAGACAGTGCTCAAGTCCAATGGTGATGGCAGATTCTACTCATAATTCCATAGAGTGAACAGACATATGGACAGAAAGAGGGATGTGAGACCTGAATCTGCCATTCTCATGAGCCTCCGTTAGCAGTATCGTGTTCGTCTTCTGTGCTGAGTAACGTGGACTGAACAGCTTAAAACAGTACCCAGTTATTGCATCATTCTTTTTTTTTTTTTTTTTCCAGTTATTTGGCTACCCTGGGTCTTCGTTGGGGCATGTGGGCTTCTCTAACTGTGGTGCATGGACTCTGGAGCACGAGGGCTCAGTAGTTGTGGCACAAGGGCTTAGTTCCAGTGTGTGAGATCTTAGTTCCCCAACCTGGGATGGAACCCAGGCTCCCTGCATTGAGAGCACAGTCTTATCCACTGGACCACAGAGGAAGTCCCTATCCCACGGTTCTAAAGGTCAGAAGTCCCTGTCAGCTCAGCTGGATGCTTCACAAAGCCAAGATCAAGGTGTCAGCCTGGCTGGGCTCTCACCTGCAGGCTCTGGGGAGAACCCTTGTCCAGACTGATTCAAGTTGTTGGCAGAACCTGGTTCCTTTCAGTGTGTGAGTGAGGTCCCCAGTTCCTTGCTGGCTGGTTTCTCTGGCTGATGGCAGAAGATGGAGTGAGAGAGATTGGAAGCATAAGACAGGCATAGTGCACCACAGCTGACTTTGAGGAGGTAGGATGTGTGGCCTCTAGAAGCTCAGACCAGCCCCTGACTGGTGGCAGGGAAATCAGGGCTTCAGCCCTCCAACCACAAGGAACTGAACCCCACTGCAATCAGGTGCGTCAGAAGAGGACCCTAATCTCCAGATCTCTAGTTGGGAATGCAGTCTGGCTTCCACTCTTATTTCATTGACCGTGCCCTGGAGCACATGGGATCTCAGTTCCCCGACCAGGGATCAAACCCACGTCCCCTGCATTGCAAGGCAGAGTCTTAACCACTGGACCACCAGGGAAGCCCTTGGCTGACACTCTGATTTAGCTTGTGAGACTGAATGAAGGATGCAGCCCTGCCACACTCAGACTTCTGACCTACAGAGCTGTAAGCTAATGAATGGGTGTCGCTTTTAAACTACTAAGTTTGTGGTAATTCTTCCCATCATGTAGTTGAATGAGGTCCTCCAAAAAAGATGTGTCCACATCTTACTTCCTAGAACCTGTGAATTTAGACAATGTCTAAATGTCCTCCAGTATCCACTAGAGGACAAAATTACCCCCAGGCGAAAGCCACTGGACAAGAATGATATGAAGTTGGGGCTTCCCTGGTGGTCCAGTGACTAAGACTCTGCGCTCTGAATGCTGGAGACCCAGGTTCAATCTCTTGTCAGGGAACTAGATCCCACAAGCCCCATCTAAGACCCAGGGCAGCCAAATCAATAAATAGATAATTAAAATTAAAAAGTGACATAAAATACACTTTCCTTATTGTGGATACATTCGATTTGTAAATAAAAGTAAATAACTCCCAGCAACAATATTGTAATGAAATGTAGTGAATGCCTGGTGACACCCTTCCCAGTGGAACCAAGGGTTTTTGCAGCCTTTCCACCTGCCTCCAGGACCACAGGCATCCTGGGATTGTCCACCATTCCCTCGGACAACTCTAGGCCTCACTGCTTCTCCAAGCAGTCCAGTCCACTATGGGGTAGTGACATGTGGTAGAACATTCTGCCCAGTCCATACCTCTTGGTAGAGCCATGCCCCTTCTTGGGTTCCTGATTAGTCACAAAGCACCTTCTCCTTATTAGCACATTCCCTGTCTGTTTGGTTGTGAAAGTGAAACCGTTAGTTGCTCAGTCTATCCAACTCTTTGCGACCCCACGGACTGTAACTTGCTAGGCTCCTCTGTCTGTGGAATTCTCCAGGCAAGAATACTGGCATGGGTTGCTGTTTCCTTCTCCAGGGCATCTTCCTGACCCATGGAACAAAGCCAGGTTTCCTGCATTGCAGGCAGATTCTTTACCGTCTGAGATACCAGGGAAGCCCATAGTTGTGTCCATGGTCAGTTCATAGGATGAGAAAATCGTGATGTCCCCAACCATCTTGCAGTTTACCAGGTGCCCTGAGTGGTGCTAAGCCAGGCACATGTCGCGTTTCATCTGCAGAACTCTGGGGGGCTGTCGTTACCCCCATTTCACACTTGAGGACATGGCAGTCCTTGAGGCTGAGGACCCAGGACCCCTCAACTGGAATGTGACCAAGGTCCCCAAGGTGCAGACCTTTGACCACTACCCTGAGGCAGGACACAGCCTGCATCACCAGCAGTGCTTCCCTGACAGGACCCCCTGCGGGTGGACATTTCACGGGAGAGCCAGGCTCACTCTTGGGATAGTGCCTGGGTCACAGATTCTGAGCCAGCAACAGGCTCGGTTCTTCCATTTCGGATGAGGGAATTCTTCCCAAAGGAAACACCTCAGAGCAGACATGTCCGGCATGACCTGTTCCAGCAGCACCAGCCAGAACTCTGGTCATCAGAGACCGCGGGCCGCCAGCGGAGCATGGGAACATAACAGTGCAACCCACAGGCTCTCCGGCTGCTGGCCCACTGCCCTGGTGGCAGGAAACAGCCCACTGGATCCTCTGATCTGCCTGTTTTGAAATGAGAACCTAAGTCCTCACAAAGCTCACACGTGACTGGTCAGAGCAGGATGATTTGCCATAGCCACCAAGTGTAAGCCACCCAAATGTCCCTCAGCAGGTGATGAGTGAACACAGCGTGGTCCCTCACACCCAGGAGCATCACTCGGCAGTGGAAAGGGCTGAGGCCCAGACACTCGCTGCCACGTGGAAAGATCCTGAGAACACGGTGCTCAGTGAGAGAAGCAGGCACGGAAGGGCACACAGGATGTGATTCCAATGATGGGAAACGTGCAGAGCAGGCTGATCCACAGACACAGTGGATTCCTGGTTGTCAGGGCCTGGAGGGGAGAGTGCGGGTGACTGCTCATGGGTTTAGGACTTTTTTGGGGGATGGTGAGAATTAGATAGGGGTTTCTTTTGTGGCTCAAACAGCAAAGAATCTGCCTGCAATGCAGGAGACGCGGGTTCTATCCCTGGGCAGGGAAGATCCCCAGGAAAAGAGAGTGGCTATACAGGTGATGGTTGCACAGCTCTAAAAGTACTAGGAAACACGGAAGTGTGCAATTAAAAAGAGCATATTGTTATTCTATAGACTGTTTCTCAATAAAGCTGTTGAAGGTAAGTGAATCGTTGATACACATGCAACCACTCAGATTAATCAGACGTGTTAGGCGGAGTGAGACGGACCGACTCAGGAGATCGGGGCCTGTGTGATTCCACTCAGGTGGTGTTGTGCACAACTATGAGGACAGAGCAGATCAGTGATCACTGGGAATTTGCAGGAAGGGACTGACTGCACAGGGATGGTGAATAGACAGCTGGGGAGACAGAACTGATTTGTGTCGCAGTTGGGTATATCAGAACAGACACAGCGACTTCCCTGGTGGTCCTGGTTAAGACTTCGCCTTCCAATACCGGAGGTGGGTGTTCAATCCCTGGTTGGGGAACTAAGATCCCGCATGCCTCCTGACCAAAAAACCAAAACATAAAAGCAATATTGTAACAAATTCAGTAAAGACTTTAAAAATGGTCTACATCCAAAAACCTTAAGAAAAATAGACAAATGGGTCCATTTCACCATCTATTACTAATCAGTATATCTTAATGAAAAACAATAGTGGTGACCTGTGTCAATTACACCCGATCGCTTAGATCCTGATCTCCCCAGCCTCCCGGAGAAGGTCACAGAGGCTCTGGTCTGAACGGGCTGCCTGAAAACACCCTCATGTGAGTACTGGATGCCAAAATCAGCCTCACCAAGGGCACCTACCGCCCACCCTAGCCTGCAGCCTCAAGACCACAGTCAAGTTCATTTAACAAACCACTCAGAGGGAGGTTGGCCATATTGCTAAGAAACTCCTGGTTTTAACTTAGTTTGCTTTCATAGTCTTAAAAAAAAGATTTGCCTGTCATGGAACTTTTAAGAGCTATAGAAGACCATCCCAGATATATTTCACAGCATAAAACTGTGAGCCCTTGAAACTGTGGGCAGGAGGGTTTTTTTTTTTCTGTTTGTTTTGTCCAGTTTATTTTTTGCCACACTGTGCGGCATGTGGGTTCTTAGTTCGCCAACCAGAGATCAAATCCACGTCCCCTGCAGTAGAAGTGCAGAGTCTTAACCACTGGACCCCCAGGGAAGCCCCAGTAGTTTTTAAATGGAAAATAAATATATGGGTCCACTTGCCTTGCCTGCCCCACCTAAGTAATTGGCTCCAGCCTCCATGCTGCAGGCAGAAGGCTTCTAAGTGACCATTTACTCCCATCATAATTAACATAAAAACAGCCTTGTTTTTATTAGTGGAAAAGCTCTAATGTTAAAACAGCTTATCAGCAATTGGCATCCATCTTTACTCTTTCAGAAAGACAAGACACTCTCATTTTACTAGCATAGCTTAGAAACACCTCAGGCCACCAGACCTTGCATTTGGCCAACTTTTCGGAGACCCTGAAAATGAGAATAAACTGGTAGTGGTATGTTTTGGAACTATCTTAAAGTATTACTATTAATTTAAAAAATGTTTTGGCCACACCAAGTGGTATGTGGGATCCTATTTCCCTGACCAGGGATCGAACCTGTGCCCCTATAGTGGAAGCATAAAGACCTAACTACTGGTCCACCAGGCAAGTCCCTAANTATGGGTCCACTTGCCTTGCCTGCCCCACCTAAGTAATTGGCTCCAGCCTCCATGCTGCAGGCAGAAGGCTTCTAAGTGACCATTTACTCCCATCATAATTAACATAAAAACAGCCTTGTTTTTATTAGTGGAAAAGCTCTAATGTTAAAACAGCTTATCAGCAATTGGCATCCATCTTTACTCTTTCAGAAAGACAAGACACTCTCATTTTACTAGCATAGCTTAGAAACACCTCAGGCCACCAGACCTTGCATTTGGCCAACTTTTCGGAGACCCTGAAAATGAGAATAAACTGGTAGTGGTATGTTTTGGAACTATCTTAAAGTATTACTATTAATTTAAAAAATGTTTTGGCCACACCAAGTGGTATGTGGGATCCTATTTCCCTGACCAGGGATCGAACCTGTGCCCCTATAGTGGAAGCATAAAGACCTAACTACTGGTCCACCAGGCAAGTCCCTAAAGTATTATTTTCTTAATTTAATTTTTTAAAAAAGCTCATACATGTCATTCAGAAAGAGAAAAAAAAAAAACATGAGAAGCTCTCCGGCACCTTCCATCTGCCCTGCCCCCACCCACGTCCTGTGTGTCGCCATGGTTATCACAGTCTTGCATCTTCTCTAAGAACTGCTCTGCACTTAAAGAAGCAAGCATGAGCACACTGTCTTTCTTCTTTTATTTTTGTTTTTATTTTTCCCAACAGACTTTATTTTTTACAGCAAAATTCAGCGGGAGGCACAGGGATTTCCTGTTTCCCCGTTCCCCCCACCCATCATCCCTGATCACATGGATTTGTGAGGGTCAGTGAACCTGCACTGACACATCAGCACCCCAAGTCTAGAGTTGACATCGGAGTTCACTCCCAGCGCGGTGCAGGCTGTGTACCTTGATGGTGAGGCTGTGTGTCCTGGGTTGACCTGTCTGTCCTCTATCCCCAGAAGTGGCAGATGAGCCTGGGGACCAGCGAAGACCACCAGCATTTCACCTGCACCATCTGGAGGTAAGCCAGGGTCCTGGGGGTGGTATTACCCCCCTCAGATGAGGCACCTTTGTTCTAGGCGGCCCACAGACTCACAGAGTCCTGCAACCCTCCAGGGTGGGGAGAGCCACCTGGGAGGGCTTCCCAGGAGATCACCTTGACACTGAGGCTGAGAGGGGGTTGGGGGTCCAGGAGGCAGGGGCGTTCAGGCAGTGGCCGCAGCCCCCAGGAGAGAGTCCGGGCTCCCCAGATGCCACTCCCTTCTTCGTCTCCCTCAATTATATTCATCATTCAAGGGCTTAACCTCCCGCCCTGGGGCTGACACCATGCCCACTCTTCTTGTAACGCCTCGGCCTGGAGCCCAGCTCAAGGAGCCTGAGAAGGAGGCGCTCAGCCCCCTGATGGGGAGGAGGGTCTACGGTGTCATTGGATCCTGGCCCTTCTCCTCTGGGCCCTGTGACCTGGAATGGATCGCCCAAGCAGAACTGATTTTTTTCTTAATTTTAATTTATTTATTTAGCTGTGTTGGGTCTCAGTTACGGTCCATGTTACGATGCGGGGGCTTCTCTTCTTGTGGCACACCGGCTCAGTAGTTGCACGATGGCTCAGTTGCTCCATGGCATGTGGGATTGAACTGGCATCCCCTGCATTGGCGGGTGGATTCTTACTCATTGGACTGCCAGAGAGGTCCCATAGAACCGATTTCTCAAGCATCGACACACGTCCAACACAGCAGAAGTCCCAGCCACGCTCTCACCTCAGGGACCGGGTTCAATTCAGGGGACAGATCAAGAAATGAGATATGATAGAAAGCAGGGAGGTTGACGTTTAATCAGAGAAAACGCGTGCTGGCCTCGGTGCAGTCCTCGTCTCCTGCGAGATGCCTTACACACAGTGGCAGTACCCCACTCTAGGTACCGAGTAGTGTGAGGGTGGGAGCCTTGTGTCCTCAGCACGCCACCACCAGCCCTGTTGAGACCCTGTCTGTGCCCCTTCCTGGCCTCAGAGCAAAGCATCTAGAGAGGAGCCGGGGTGGGCCCCCCTCGTTACAGGTTACTCATCCAAGCTGCATCCCCCTGCCTGTAGACCATCATCTCACATGGTCTTGGGAGTGCCAGCCCTCAGGTGGGCACAGACTTGGGCCACACAGGCCCAGAGCAGGGTCCTCATCCTGCAGCACCCGCTAAGGACACACTCAGCTGTAGACACCCTCCTCTGCTACCTAGTTAACCCCTGTACTTCTCACCCTCTGGGGATGTTGCCCGCCCTGCCCCCACTGCAAACCTGGGATGTTGTTCAGGGGATGAGAAGTTGTTCAGCAAATGGACGCAAGTGTTCCTGTCCTCAAACAGTTCCCGTGCAGAAAGGGAAGAGGCATGTCCATCTTGGAGCTGGAAGAATATTCTGGCAAAGAGCAGATCATGTTGAGGGCACCCAGTCTGTCCTTCCCCAAAATGGAGTCCCCAAGTAGATTCTTAGGGAGCGGGGGACACGTAGCCCCAAGCTGATCTGTCTCCCGACTTTTCTTCACAGGCCCCAGGGTAAGTCCTACCTGTACTTCACGCAGTTCAAGGCAGAGGTGCGGGGCGCCGAGATCGAGTACGGCATGGCCTACGTGAGTGTCGCCCAGACTGGAGGCTGCCTGGCTGGCCCACCATGGACCATGCCTTGAAGACTCCCAAGTGGGGATTGGGGAGACGGCAGTAATGAGGAGATGGATACCAAGCCCTTAGAGGGAGGCTTGGGGGTTGCAGGTTGCAGTACCCAGAGGGGATCCCAGTTGGCCCCTAGAGACCAGTCTTCCTCCAATAAGGCTTTACCAGCCTCCCACTTATGTCTCCTGCTGGCCAAGGTGGAAGGAAGTCAGGAAGCAGGGGGGCTCAGCCCTGAGGATGGGGTGGAAGTGGGCCCAGAGGGCAGGCTAACTGGTATTGGGAGGGCCCCACGTCCTTTGGCCCCAGTGACCTGTGGTTCATGGCTCAGCCATCACCTTCCGCCATGCTCCTGAGCCACATAACCCCCTTCAGAGCCCGGCCACTCTGCAGAGCCCATGCCTGCTTCTGCATCTGAGTTGGGAACAGTTTGAGAACCACTTTATCAGCCCAAGAAGCGGAACCGACAAGAGACAGACATGAGAGATTCACTGTAGGAACTGGCTACTGCTGTGGGGGCCTGGCTGTTGGTGGGGATTCGTCCAGGGAAGCCTCAGCTCTTCCCCTAGGCATCCCCAGGTCTTCAAGGACAGTCTCTTTGACTTAAAGTCAGCTCAGGATGAACCTCTGTGATAGCAGTGCCCCCCCCCAGCGGCCCCCACCAGGGTCTGATTGCCTAACGCTACCACGGCTCCTCCCAGTTGACACATCAGACTGGCCATCAGTCTGTTAACTCATCACTCTCTCGGGTCTCTTCTTACTTTGCATGCATTCATGCTCAGTCACGTCCAAATCTTTTGGAACCCCATGGACTGTAGCCTGCCAGGCCCCTCTGTCCATGAGGAGTCTCCAGGCAAGAATGCTGGAGTGGGTTGCCATGCCCTCCTCCAGGGGATCTTCCTGACCTGGGGAATCGAACCCACATCTCTTACCTCTCCTGCATTGGCAGGTGGAGTCTTTACCACTATGCCACCTGGGAAACTCCACTTCTTAAAGAACAGGAGCCTGGCAGGCTACAGTCTATGGGGTCGCAAGAGTCAGACACAACTTAGCGACTAAACAACCACAAAATTGTGTCTAAAGTAATCTATTCTTACTGTAAAACTCCATTACTCTAACTGATCTGAGAAAGACACAGTTCTGATTTTTAAAAATTACATTCAAGAGACTGCCACACTTGTATGCCATTGCCATACATCAGCTAAAGGGAAAAACTCAATTAGATGCCTCCCTCCTTGGATTTGCAGCAAGGCATGAGGTTTGAAGCTAGTTTGACGATCTCGTAAGTGGATTAACCTGCCACTTCCACTGGATTCTCTTTTCTGTGCTTAAAAAAGCATCTCGAGTCTGTCGTCTGTGCTGCTCCAGGAAGCAAACCGAGCCGTGTTCTTTCCTGATTAGAAAAGTTCCCACTTGTTCCCTTTCAGTCAAAAGCTGCTTTTGAGAAAGAGAGCGACGTTCCCTTGAAAAATGAGGAGTTTGAGGTGACCAAAACAGCAGGTAGGTGGAGGGGTTTGTGGGGCTGGAACCCAGGTTCTCCAGCAGGGAAGGTGAGAGAGGGGACAAGACCCCCATGAGGGGTCGATCCAGGGACCACTGGTGAGAGGAGGCCGCTATCCCTCCTGTAAAAAGGGCCATCTGGTAAATATTTTCGGTTTTAGGGGCAGACACTCCCCTTTGAAATAATTCGATCTGCCCCCGCAGGGCCAAGTCAGACATGAACCACTAGTCAATGCATGTGGGTGGCTGCATGCTAATAAGACCTTGTTTTGTGAACACTGACATGTGAATGTCATACTACATTCCTGTATCACAGGGTGCTGTGTTCCCTTTGATTTCTGTTTATAATGTAGAAGCCACTGTTTGCTCACAGGTAGCAGGCACGCTTGCTGCGTCCCTTGCAGAGAACAGAGGGTGTAAAAGTCTGCTCAGCTCCACAGTGGGGTATGGGGGAGGGGCATCCTGGGCCCTGTGACAGGTTCAGGCATCGAAATTGGGACCTTGTATGTGCCGCGTGACTGGAGAGGCAGGGGGTCACATCCTGAGGCTCCTAGACCCTTGTGACCTCTGACCCCTGTTCAGCTACAGCCATGCAGGCCAAATGCAGAACAGAGAGTGGGTGCTAGAGTTGGGGCTTGGAGGGGTGAGAGCAATGGAGGATGAGTGAATGAGACAGTGGACATGGAGTTGAGCTGAGTCAGGGAGCCTGAGAGTCCTGAGGGACAGGAGAGAAGTAAGATGAGGAACCCATGTGGCCATGGGTGTCACCAGGCACCAAAGTGGAGAGTGGGAGGGGGAGGGAAGGTGGTGGTGTGATTGGGGGTTTTAGGAGGGCCTGGAAGGAGGCCCATCCTGCCCACAGGTCCTCCAGGGCACAGGGCCTGTTTAGAGTGTAGATCAAGGACAGAGAGGATGCTGGCAGACATTGAGCCCCAGGGAGCACCAATGGGGAGAATAGACAGGGAATGGGAGGCAGGCTGGGGCTGCAGAGAAGGGCATGGCCAGACAAGTTTGCCAGGGCAAACCTCCAACTCCCAGCTGTTCTCAACGTGGCAGAAGTGATCACGGGTCTTTCCACCTCAGCCTCTCCTGTGGCCTCTCGTTGCCCTCCATTCAGGCCCTTGACTTCCCCACCTTTCCCCTGTCCATCACCCATAAGCCTCTCAGGGCCAGGAGCCTTTCCTTATGGGGTCCACTTGGAGGCCCCTCCACTGCCCTGCCTGCCTCGTTGCCCCCACCCCACCTGTCAGCTCAGGACCCAGAGGACTTGCAGAGGCGAGCGCCAACCCAGGGTCTCTTCCTTTGCAGTGTTCCACAGGCCTGGGGCCTTCAAGGCTGAGCTGTCCAAGCTGGTGATCGTGGCCAAGGCAACACGCAGCGAACTGTGACCTGAAACCCCTCGGAGGGCAGCTTTTCCTCCTCTCCCCGCAAGGAGCTGGACCCCAAGAAGGCCCAGTACTTGTTTTCTAGGTTGGATTGGGGGGCTCTTGGTTTTCTGTCCCAGCTGATGTTGCCCTGTTTGGAGGACAGCTGAGGCCCCAGAATGGAGTCTGGAGGGCTAGGACTCACCTGGCTCCCACCTCCTCACCTGGGTCTGAGACCCACTGCTCTTCTTATCAGAAGAGGCATCAGGGGAGCAGGGGGGCATCTCCCCGGGATCACGGCTTTTCTGAAGCCAGGGCATCCCCTCCTCCCCGCTAGGATCAGGCCAGGCTCTAGGATGTTCTATGGGGGAGCCCCCTGCTGCCTGAGATCCCACACCAGCCGCCGCCTTCTCACTCCCCAGGGGACCGACTTTCACACTGGGCAGAAATGAAATGTTCTTTCATATTTCAATAAATAAGACAACTAAAAAGCACCCATAGTCTTGGCATCCGGCGCTGGTGCCCCCCCACCGGCTGGGCTTGCAGGGCTGGGGTCCCCTACTTTCCTTTGCTGCTGAAGATGGGTGAACTGAGTCACCCCCAGGCAGAGGTAACCTCCTGGCAGGACTTTGCTGCAGGCACAGACGTGCTGGACCCGAGGCAGCCTCACCAAGGCTCATACAACCTCACCTGTGGGGCCACTCCTAGCCAAAGGGGAATGCACTGGGGAAGACTGGCTCTTATTTTTTTTTTGGCATGGCATGTGGGATCTTACTTTCCCAACCAGGGATTGAACCAAGGTCCCCTGCTTTGGATGTGTGGAGTCTTAACCACTGGACCACCAGGGAAGTTGCCAGACCAACTGTTCTGGGCCCTATAGTTGCTCTGCTTATGATTTTGGAAGCTGGATTGCAAACTCAGTGACTTAAAAAAAATAACACCCACAGGCAAACAAAAATAAACAAATGAAATCCCCAAATGTCTCAGCCACTCCTAGCAGCAGGGCCTGGGAGTCTGACCCCTACTGGACTGTCTGTCTGTCTGGCCTCTCTCCAGGAGGAAGGAAACCTGTGGCTGTGAATCGGGTCCTTGATGATCAGAATCACCGCATTGGGCTGGCTTAGGCCTCTCTGTGTCTGTCACTCACCTGGCCCGCCCCTTGTGCTATCGAGGAGCCAGGCGCTGCGGGGACCTGGACAGCCAGAGAAGAAGCTGGCTGACCGAGGGCATGGGGTCCAGCCCCAGGGCTCCAGCACTACTGGTGTAGGAGCCATTCCAAGGGAGGTGCAAGCAAGAAAAGCAGCTGCTCCCGGAACCAGTAATGACTGACAGGGACCTTGGGCCCACAGGACTTGAGAAAGAACCAGCAGCCTCAGTGGTCAAGCGCACATGACCTGTGCCACTTCGGGAGCAGCTCTTTTGTTCAGCTGCTCAGTTAGGTCTGACTCTGTGACTCCATGTTCCACAGCATGATAGGCTTCCCCGTCCTTCACCATCTCGCGGAGCTTGCTCAAACTCCTGTCCCATTGATTCGGTGATGCCGTCCAACCATCTCATCCTCTGTCCTGTCGCCCCCTGGACAGCACACGAGTCCAGAGCAGCTCTGGACGCACACAAGTCCTGGGGGACGCTCGCTTCACTGAGCACGGCACCCCGTAGGTCTCAACAGGGCCGGGGACACGCCCGGCGCCACCTGCAGAAGCTAGGCAGCAGGACAGAGGCAGAGGCAATGGTGTTCCCTGCGCCTGAGCTGCGTGAGCACCAGACCCCAGCCAAGAGGGACGTTGATTCTTGTACGGCCAGTTGGGAACCACTTACCACTTCCACATCGTGGCCGCTGGCAGAGAGGCAGAGTGGGGCAGGGCACAGCATCTCTGCACACAAAGAAGCCTCCCCTTTACCCCAAGGGCCTGTGAGCAGAGCTGCCCAGCTACAGGTCATGATGAGGAGCAGGACCGAGCCCCCTCTGGGCTGCCAAAGCCAAGCTCTGCCACCGTTGCTAGGCTGTCATCAACCTCAGCAGGAACTCAGCTTGCCAGCAGGCTGTGAACCCGACATTTGTGTGCAATCTGGAGTTATTTTCTTTTTTTATTTTGGCTGTGCTGTGTCTTTGTTGCCATGCTCAAGCTTAAGTTGCCCATGGCAGGTGGGATCTTAGTTCCTGGACCGCAGATAGAGGCTGTGTCCCCTGAATTCTCAACCACTGGACCACCAGGGAAGTCCCCAAACTTGATTTGTAATAGGTAGAAACCCTGGGCGGGTGAGAGAAAGCTATCAGATGCTTTTATTTACATAGTTCTCTTTGGTTCTTTTTAAAATTCGTTTTATTTATTTGGCTGCACCAGGTCTTCGTTGTGGCATGTGGGATCTAGTTCCCTGATCAGGGACTGAACCCAGGCCCCCTGCATTGGAAGTGTGGAGGCTTAGCCACTGGACCACCAGGCAAGTCCCGGTTCTTTTTTTTTTCCTAAATTAAACCTCAAGTGTATGAAAAGAGTCAAGACAACAAGTCCAAAGCCTTGTCACATGGATGTCCTTCAGCCGGCAGAGCAGAGGGCAAAGGATTTCACCTGGGGCTTCTCGATGTAATCAAAATACACATTTGTTCATGAATTTGAGGATCTGTCTCTTGGCACACGAAGCGGGGGAGTTTGCTTTGGAAGTCGAAGGTAGAGGGTAACAGCTGACTGTTGGGTGGAAGCTTTTGGCTTTTTCAGGGCAGCCAAAACCAAACAGAAATGCTGCCCTGGATCTGGGGTCCTAATCTACCAGCCAGCCCAGCAGGCCATGGAGAGGCAAAAGGGAGTGGTGAGGACTGGCAGCGCAAAGACAGGCCGCCTCTGCAGCTTCACCAATGGGCAGTGCAGGTGAGTGTTCTAGAGTTTTCAAGATCTACTGATGATTGGGACGTGCAATTTCCTCGGTTTCAAGTGTTGGCAACTAATTCCAAATGTCTCAAACACTGAATGAGGCTAAGCAAACCAATCTTCTCACCTAATATGGCCTGCTGCCCTCCTGTTGGCAGCGTTTCCCCTAAATAGACCAGGTTCTACAGAAATGGACACTTTCCCCTCCCCCAGGGTGCTCAAAACAACCCAACACAGCCAGAGCTGCAGGGAGCTTTGCAATCTTTTACAACCTGTGCCCACTTCTGACCAACAAATCGCAGATACATTCCCCACACCCGCACATGTCCATCCTCGCCCCAAGTTAAGCATTGTCCCACCTGCCAGGTGTTGCCAAAGCCAAGGTTTGTTGAGCTTTGTCTCTGAGGCCTGTCTTATGAAAACAAGTGTTTATGTGTATTTGTTTTCCAAATATGAAATGATCCTTTAAAAATAGGCATGTGTCTCAGATGGCTTTCCCAACAGCCTGCATTGGAGGCGCACTCCGACCCCTCCCTCCTGAGAGTCAGGGCCACGATGCCAAGCAGACAGAGGGTCATCCTCGCCAGTAGGGCTGAGCCCACCACAGTCCTCACCACAGCTCCCTGGCCTCATTTTCTGAGCTGCGGAGCAAAGTGCCCAGCCTGGGAGGCTGAGACAACAGAAGCTTGTTTGCTCAGCTCAGGAGGCCCGACATCAACGTGTGGGCCAGGCCGGTGTCCCAGGCTCTCTCCCAGCTTCTGGTGCTGGCTTGCAGCTCTTGGCATTACTTGTCTTGTAGACACAACCGCCCAGTCTCTGCCTCCACCTTCATATAGCATTCTCCCTCTTGACTCTGTGCACATGTCCCCTTCTCAAAAGGACCCCAGTCATGGTGGATTAGGGGCTGCCCGGCTCCAATATGAACTCATTGCAACCAATTCCATCAGCAATCACCCGATTTTCAGATCAGGTCACATTCACAGGTCCCAGGGGTTAGGACTTCCATCCGGGAAATGGGAGGTGGGGTGGGGTGAGATAGTTCACTCTGTAACACCCCCTTTCTCCCAGTTCCCTGTGACCCTCTCTGCGGGAATGAAAAAGCCCAAGTAACACTGAAGTGAGAAGCCCCCAGCTTGTCAGAGACACCCAGTGATTTGAGGGGTACAGACAGTGGCTTAAGGGGCATTGTTCAGATGGTGCCAGAGCAGGCAGGGGTCTCCAGGTGCCTGGGGGAGGCCGCAGGCACAGGCAGACTGAGCTGGGCTCCGAGCCCGGTGAGACTGGGCCCGAGGACAGGGGACCCGGGTCTTTGGAGCTGCACAGTCACCTGTCTGTGTGTGTGTGTGTGTGTGTGTGTGTGTGTGTGTGTGTGTTGGGAGAGGGGTGATTGGCCAGAGTCAGACAGGAAGGAAAGGGTTAGCTCCGTCCCACTTCGAGCTCCGCACCCCCGCAAGCAACCGCAGCGGGGTCGGAGGTCATCATATGCTGTCCTCATCCAGCATGCGGGTGAGGCCGTCGCAGATCCGGCGCAGGTGGGAGCGGTAGGGCTCGGCGGGGCTGTAGAGCGCCGCCAGGAAGTCGCAGTCGGCCAGGTGGCCGAACACGTGGTTGATGCGGCCGTGGGACTTCGCGGTCAGGTGCGCGCCGGCAGCCTGGTGCAGCAAGTCCCGGCACTCGAGCAGGGCGGCGGCCAGCACTCGCCGGTCGAAGGTGAAGTCCACCTGGTGGAAGCTGACAGCGGTCATGGCCAGGCGGCGAGCCTGCTGCCGCAAGCGCTGCAGCCGCACCAGCTCCTCGGCGCCCAGCTGCCCCGCGCGCAGCAGGACGCCCAGCTTCACTGCCACCTTGACCAGGTTCTTGACCAGCTTCTGGGCCTCCTTGCGGCTGCGGGTGAACTCTTTGGTGGCACGATACAGCTCGTCCAGCACCTCGCTGCTGGTGTCGTCGATGAGGGCAGACGCCACTGCCCGGGAGGCCATCTTGCTCAGGAGCTTCTTCTGGGCCTGGAGGGCCAGGCTCTTGGTGCTAAAGGTGTCCATCTGTCCTGCGGGGGGAGACACACAGACCTGCCATCAGCCCGCGGGGTCCAGCTGTGAGGGGCTTTCAGGGGCGGGCGACTAATGCTGGCGACCTCTTACTTCTCCATCTGAGAAATGGGCGCGTGCCACCAGCCTATCCCCAGGGGAGCCCATGTGCCCACACCACAGAGGTACTACCAAACACAGCAAGTGCTGCCATCTGAGATGCTGCAAGAGCCCTTAGCAGGGGCTCCCCAGCAGATCAACAAGGCCCAGGAGGGCCCTGGACAAAGGGACAGGTAACAAGATGGGGAGGGAATCCCAGGAGAGAAGATTCAGGAGCTCCAAGGCCTAGGGAAGAGAAATTCAGAGTTGTTGGAGGACCGGATGCAGAAACTTGTGAACAAATAGCAAAAGCTATTTTTAGGAAAAGCTTGTAAAAACAAACAACATTCACACTGAAGAGATAATGACCTAAGGGACCCTAAGGGACCTAAAGGAATTTGTTTCTTAAAGGAATTAATGTGTAGTGGCGAAATCTGGGCAGGGCCTTCTGTTATGGTTTATTACAGAACATAGATCCCTGTGTTATACCCTAGGACCTGTGGTTTAGCCATTTCTGTAAACAATACTTTGCACCTGCTAATCCCAAACTCCCAACTAATCCCAGACTTGCAACTGCAAGTCTGTTGTCTATGTCTTTATTTCTGGCTGTTCTGGGTCTTTGTTGCTGTGTGGGCTTTCTCTAGCTGTAGAAGGTGGGGGCTGCTCTCTAGCTATGGATCACGGACTTCTCATTGTGATGGCTCCTCTTTTTTCTGAGCTTGGGCTCTAGGCGCATAGGCTTCAGTAGTTGTGACGGACAGGCTTAGTTGCTCTATGGCATGTGGGATCTTCCAAGATCAGGGATTGAACCTGCATCTCCTGCATTGGCAGGAGGATTCTTAAACTGCGTCACCAGGGAAGTCCTGTTCTCTATGTCTGTGGGTCTGTTTCTGTTTCATTCAGTTCAGTTCAATCGCTCACTCATGTCCGATCTTTGCAACCCCATGGACTGCAGCACTGCCAGGCTTCCCTGTCCATCACCAACTCCCAGAGCTTGCTCAGACTCATGTCCATCGAGTTGGTGATGCCGTCCAACCATCTCATCCTCTGTCATTCCCTTCTCCTTCTGCCTTCGATCTTTCCCAGCATCAGTGTCTTTTCCAGTGAGTTAGTTCTTGCATCAGGTGGCCAAAGTACTGGGGCTTCAGCTTCAGCATCAGCCCTTCCAATGAATATTCAGGACTGACTTCCTTTAGGATGGACTGGTTGGATCTTGCAGTCCAAGAGACTCTCAAGATTCTTCTCCAACACCACAGTTCAAAGGCATCAATTCTTCAGCGCTCAGCTTTCTTTATAGTCCAACTCTCACATCCATATATGACCACTGGAAAAACCATAGCTTTAACTAGACGGACCTTTGTAGGCATAGTAATGTCTCTGCTTTTTAATATGCTGTCTAGGTTGGTCATAGCTTTTCTTCCAAGGAGCAAGCGTCTTTTAATTTCATGGCTGCAGTTGCCATCTGCAGTGATTTTGGAGCCCCCCAAAATAAAGTCTGTCACTGTTTCCATGTTCCCCATCTATTTACCATGAAGTGATGGGACAAGATGCCATGATCTTAGTTTTCTGAATGTTGAATTTTAAGCCAGCTTTTTCACTCTCCTCTCTCACTTTCATCAAGAGGCTCTTGAATTCTTCACTTTCTGCCATAAGGGTGAGGTCATCTGCGTATCTGAGGTTATTGATATTTCTCCTGGCAGTCTTGATTACAACTTGTGCTTCATCCAGCCCAGCATTTTGCATGATATACTCTGCATATAAGTTAAATAGACAGGGTGACAATATACAGCCTTAACGTACTCCTTTCTGGATTTGGAACCCATCTATTGTTCCATGTCCAGTTCTACTTGATGCTGGACCTGCATACAGATTTCTCAAGAGGCAGGTAAGGTGATCTGGTGTTCCCATCTCCTGAAGAAATTTCCAGAATTTGTTGTGATCCACACAGTCAAAGGCTTTGGCATAGTCAATAAAACAGCAGTAGATGTTTTTCTGGAACTCTCTTGCTTTTTCGATGATCCAGCGGATGTTGGCAATTTGATCTCTGGTTCCTCTGCCTTTTCTAAATCCAGCTTGAACATCTGGAAGTTCACAGTTCACATACTGTTGAAACCTGGCTTGGAGAATTTTGAGCATTATTTTGCTAGCGTGTGAGATGAATGCAATTGTGTGGTAGTTTGAGCATTCTTTGGCATTGCCTTTCTTTGGGATTGGAATGAAAACTGATATTTTAAAGTCCTGTGGCCACTGTTAAATTTTCCAAATTTGCTGGCATACTGAGTGCAGTACTTTCATAGCATCATCTTTTAGGATTTGAAATAGCTCAACTGGAATTACATCACCTCCACTAGCTTTGTTCCTAGTGATGCTTCCTAAGGCCCACTTGACTTCACATTCCAGGATGTCTGGCTCTAGGTGAGTGATCACACCATCGTGGTTATTTGGGTCATAAAGATCTTTTTTGTATAGCTCTCCTGTGTATTCTTGCCACCTCTTCTTAATATCTTCTGTTTCTGTTAGGTCCATACCGTTTCTGTCCTTTTTTGTGCCCATATTTGCATGAAATGTTCCCTTGGTATCTGTTTTGTAGATAAGTTCATTTGTGCCATACTTTAGGTTCCACATATAAGTGATATTGTACATGGTATTTGTCTTTCTGACTTAGTCCTCTTAGCATGAGAATCGCTGGGTGTCCATGTTGCTGCATATGGCATTATTTCATTCTTTTTAAGGCTGAGTGATAGTCCATTGTATATGTACACCACATCTTTACCCACTCATCTGTTGATGGACACTTAGGTTGCTCCCATGTCCTGGCTATTGTAAATAGTGCTGCTGTGAACATAGGGGTGCATGTATCTTTCCGAGTTATAGTTTTGTCCAGATATGTGCCCAGCGGTGGGACTGCTAGAGCACCTGCCAGCACTATTTTTAGGTTTTTGAGGAACCTGCATACTGTTCTCCATAATGACTGCAGCAATTTCCATTTTCACTAACAGTATGGAAGGGTTCCCTTTTCTCCACACCCTGTCCAGCATTTGTTATTGACTTTTAACGATGGCCATTCTAAGAGGACGACAGAGGCTGAGATGGCGGGATGGCACCACTGACTCGATGGACATGAGTTTGAGTAGGCCCTGGGAGTTGGTGATGGACAGGGAGGCCTGGTGTGCTGCAGTCCGTGGGGTGACGAAGAGTTGGACAGGACGGAGCAACTGAACTGAACTGATTCTAAGAGGTGTGGGGTGATACCTCATTGTAGTTTTGATTTGCATTTCTCTTCTATCAGTGATGTTGAGCGTCTTTTCTTGTGCCTATTGGCCATCTGTATGTCTTTGAAGAAATGTCTATTTAGGTCCATTTTCTGATTGGGATGTTTGTTTTTTCTGTTACTGAGTTGTATGAACTGATTATATATTTTGGATATTAATGAGTAGGGCCTTCTGAATCCCACTACATGTGGGCCCTGGCTCCAGCCTCGCAAACCCACTGTAGCCTTGCTGTGAGCTGAGAAGGGCTCAGGATGAGTGAGTGCAGGGGGTCCTGGNTTGTATGAACTGATTATATATTTTGGATATTAATGAGTAGGGCCTTCTGAATCCCACTACATGTGGGCCCTGGCTCCAGCCTCGCAAACCCACTGTAGCCTTGCTGTGAGCTGAGAAGGGCTCAGGATGAGTGAGTGCAGGGGGTCCTGGCCTCATTGCACAGCTCCATGAGACAGGGTCCCAGCCCCAGCCTCAGGCTGTTCAGGGTGGAGGAAGAGCACAGTTAGCAACCCCCCATCTCCCCAACCCCATGAGTTTACAGCAGACATCCCTGAGGCCTTAGTCAGGCCCTGGATGAGTCAGAGGGCAGCAGCTGGCTGGGGGTTCACCAGGGCCATTTGTGGGGTATTTGGAAGCACAGAGTTCTGATGACTCCTCTGATACAGAAACACTGACATGCATCAGCTTCCGCCCAGGAAAGGACCGGGCAAGGGCCCAAGGTGAGTGGCAGCTGGTGCTCTTGAAACAGCAGCCACGCCTCCGACTGCAGAAGCCTGGACCTCTGCCTGTCCCTTATGTCCTGCCTGCCATGGCCATCTTCCAGATTTCCCAGGCTCTGAAGCCTCCCCCTCAGCACCAGAATTCTTCCTAAACTGAACATCTGGGCATAGTCTTTTCCTTCTAAGAACCAGCTGGAAGCTCCTCATGGTTCTTGAGACCAAGCCCCACACTCCATTTGGGTCCCTGCCTCTTTCCTGGTGAACTCCTATACATCCCTCAATACCTTAGCCCCCAAACCCCTGCCTCTTCCTTAGTAGACTCATATATATGCCCCAAAGCCCTGGCCTCCAAACCCCTGCCTCTTTCCCTGACAGCTTCATCCCTTAGCTCAGCCTGGACACCACCTCTAGGAAGCCATCCCTGAACAGCCAAACTGACAGTAAGGCCCCTCCTATGGGTCACCCAGCACCCCAGGCATCCCTCGTCCCTGCTGCACACCCTGGCTTTGCTGCCTCAGGGGTCTGCCTCACCACAGGTCCCAGGAGAGGTAATGGCGTGATTCCCTATCCACTCTGTTTCTGGAAACTCCAGAAACATCTGCCCAATGAATGAGGTAGCCTGAGACCCGCCCCCAGCTCTCCCCTGCTGCTGCCCCAGGCTCTGGTCAGAATCCACCCCCACCCCAGCTGCAGGCCAGCCAGACCAGGAATGCCATGTGGGTACCCACTCAGCCACGGGAGCCCCCACAAAGCCCCTCTTTGTGTGAGCTCAGAAGACGGAAGGAGTCCCAACCCTCGGCCTCCCTCTTGCTGCCCACAGAGGTCAGGACAAGCCTGGTGATGAATGACCTGGGCCTCCTTCCCCCTACACCAGTCCCAGACCCTGTCACAGGCTGGGGCCAGAGCGGGGTGCGGGTGACTCGGCATCACATGGCAGGCCCTGAGCAATGGCCAGTGCCTGTTTCACACCTTCTGCCTGGTATTGCACTGAGCTGGTTGCCCCTGCAGAAGAAACCAGGCTCAGAGAGGCTTAGCCATTTCCCCAAGGCCACACAGCAATACAGGGACTGCCTGCCCCACCCTCTCTGCACTGCAGCTACCTCTGCCTTCCCTAGTTGACTGGGAGTCACCCTCAGTCTTGGGGGGCTGGGAGATATCCCCCATGACAAAACCAGTCCTGATATCTGGGGCCTGCTCCTGGCTCTGACCACATGGCCAAGCAACATAACTGCCCTATGCCTCAGTTTCCTCTGTAAAATGGAAGATGGTGACTGTCAGGATGGAGAACTGACTCCATCCCAGGGCAGAAACTTGTGGCCAACCTGAGAGCCACCCCAGGCTGTGAGCTTTCCCTGGGCAAGAGGCTGGACCACTGTCCCAACTTCTGACCTTCAAGCTCTGCGTCTTCTAGCTCTCTGTGAACAGATCTATTTCTCCGCTATGTTCTCAGCAAGGATGCCTTCTCACCAATTTCTCTAGAACATTTTATTCTTTATTTTTCTTTTTGATCACACTAGGTGGCATGTGGGATCTTAGTTCCCCATCCTGGGATCAAATCCACACCCCCTGCACTGTGAGCACAGAGTCTTAACCACTGGACCACCAGGGAAGTCCCTAGAGCATTCTATTCTGTTCCCTCTATGGGGACTCTTGCTGCTCTCATCACCTGTAAACTCCTGCTCCCCATTCAAGTCTCAGAGTTATGGTCACCTCCTCCCGGAAGATTTCGGATGTCCCAGGCTGTGCCAGGTGCCCCATTGGCTCCCAGGGTTCCCTGGGCGTCCGTCCTCCATTGCAGCCCTGAGCACTTGGTTTCAGTGTCCATCACACCAGGCCTGATGGCGTGGGCAGGGGCTGTATGTTTCTTGCTCTGCTGGCCAGCCTGGGGCCTGGTACCCAGCAGGCACCCAGTACGTGTTTGTTGAATGAATAAGGGGAGGGATGTCTGCAGACATTGGAACCCAGAGGGAACTCCCAGCACCCTGGGTCCCCCAGTTTACAAATGGACAAACTGAGTCTCGGAGAGAGGAGAAGGCCTTTCCCTGGATCCCAAGAACCCTGGAGCTCAGGTCTTTCTGCCCTATTCTGTTACTGTGTGACCCCAGGCAGGGCTCTGTCCCTCTCTGGGCCTTGACCTTCCGGTCTGCAAGTCCTGAGCTTGTGCGTGTTGGTTCAGAGGGGAGGCTGGTCCTATTTACTGGCTTCGCCCCACCCCCACCCTGCCAAGCATAGGAGGAAGAGGGGTGGGGGGGGGGTGGAGTGGGAGACTCCACACTCTTACCCCCTCCAGCACCTGGACCAGCCCAGCTGCATGGCAGCCCCACCCCCCACTTCTCCTCCATCCATTGTTCTATCAGAAACGCTACCCCCTCCAAGCAGCCAGACAGGGAGATGACTGCTCTCCCGGGGGAGCACTCTGGGGACCAAAATAGACCCCAGCCTTCCTTCCTGCCAGCTGTGCTCATCCATGTCCAAGGGCAGGCCAGCTGGGAGGGGCCTGGTGGGGGCAGGGCCTTCCCAAGGATTGCCCAGCAGACCCAAAGCCAGATCACCCTACTATCATCATGAGCCAGAAATGCCCCATGAAGCTTCCAGGGCTCAACTGGAATGCTCATTCAGGTCCTCAGTGAGTGTTTATAGAACACCAGCTTGTCCCAGGGCTGGGGATATGCGTACTAAGTCGCTTCAGGTGTGTCTGACTCTTTGTGACCACGTGAACTGTAACCCTCCAGGCTCCTCTGTCCGTGGGATTTCACAGGCAAGAATACTGGAATGGGTTGCCATTTCCTCCTTTAAGGGTTCTTCCTGACCCAGGGATCGAACCTGGTTCTCCTGCTTGTCAGACAGATTCTATAGCTGGACCAGAAGAAATTGGGTCCCTGCCTCCCCAGGGGTCCTGGCCTGCTAGATCCCATGCCACCTCTTTGTTCCAAAATAATTTGGGTGCCCTCACTTCCCTGAAACAGAGTCCACAGGCAGCACTGTCCACCCACCAGTATAATAAAATTAATAGGTGGTGAGAACAGTGAGCAGGATTGTATAGGCAAACTCTGGAATATTTCCTTAAAAAAAAATTTTTTTTTTTTTTGGCCATGCCACACAGGATGCGGGATCTTAGTTCCCCAAACAGGGATAGAACCTGTGCCCCCAGCATTTGGAGTTGGGAATCTTAGCCACTGGACCACCAGGGAAGTCCCTGGAGTGTTTCAGGTTCTGTGCATTGATCTGGGTCTACACGAATGTAAAAAGTCATTAAGCTGGGTGGTTGCAAAGCAATGTGAATACACTAAAACCCAGAGAATTGTAAACTTTCAAGGGGTGAATTTTATGGTGTATGAATTAGATCTCGATTAAAAAACAAATCTAACATTTCTCCAAAGAAGGTATATAAATGGCCAATAAGCAAGTGAAAAGATGCTTAACATCACTGGCTAGGAGGAAAATGGAAGTCGAGCTCATAATATAATACCTCACCCCACAAGAACGGCTACTGCCAGAAATACAGACAATAAACAGGGCTGGCGAGGTTGGGAGAAACAGAAGATGGTGCAGCTACCATGGAAACAGTTTTCTGGCAGGTCCTCGAACAAACACAGTTACCACATGACCCAGCAATTCCGCTCCTAAGCATCAACGTGCGCCAGCCCCCGTCCCCCACCCCCCCCCGC
>SJYA01001140.1:1762401-1777270 GCA_006410615.1 Neotragus moschatus | reverse complement strand
CCCCGCCCCCCGCTCCCGCGCAAGAAATGAAAATATATGTTCGCATAAAAACGTACACACAGCACACTTTGGCAGCACACTTGTACTAGCCAAAACATGGAAACAACACAAACACCCACCCACACATAGATGGACAAACAAAAGTGGTCCCCTCCACACACAGGAGCATCACTCAGCCCTGGAAAGGGGTGAAGCCCTGACACTCGCTACCACGTGGATGGACCCTGAGAGCACGGCGCTCAGTGAGAGATGCAGACACAGGACACACAGGATGTGACTCCACTGACGGGAAACGCCTAGAGCAGCCAGGTCCGCAGACACACAGAGTGGGTTCCTGGTGGTCAGGGGCTGGGCAGCACAGAATGGAGAGTGACTGCTAATGGAGACAGGATGTCTTTTGCGGGTGGGAGAATGTTTTGGAATGTGAACACTTTAGTGAATTTTACAATACATGAACTATACCTCATCAGGCTGGACACTCACTGCACCTATATCCAGTGGACATATTTTATACCTTTGTGCCCCTTACTATATATTTGTTGTTTTGTCACTAAGTCGTGTCTGACTCTTTGTGACACCCTGGACTGTAACCCGCCAGGTGTCCCTGTCCATGGGATTTCCCAAGCAAGAATACTGGAGTGGATTGCCATTTCCTTCTCCAGGGGATCTTCCCAACCCAGGAATCAAACCGGCATCTCCTGCATTGACAGGTGGATTCTTTACCACTGAGCCATGAGGAAAGCCTGTATATATATAATGCCTCACTTTAAAAATGTTAAATAGGATTTTCCTGATGCTTCAGTGGTAAAGAATCTGCTTGCTAATGCAGGAGAAATGGGTTCGATCCCTGATCTGGGAGCAACTAAGCCCATGTGCCACAACTACTGAGCCTGTGTTCTAGAGCCTGGGAGCTGCCACTGCTGAGCCCATGAGCCACAGCTACGGAAGCCCACGTGCCCTAGGGCCTGTGCTGTGCAGCAAGAGAAGCCGCCACAATGAGAAGCCTGCGTGCCTCAACCAGAGAGGAGCCCCTGCTTGCCCCAACTAGAGAAAGCCCACACAGCAACAAAGGCCCAACACAACCAAAAATAATAATTTTTTTTAAATGTTAAATACATTGGGACTTCCCTGGTGGTCCAGTGGTTAAGACTCCGTGCTTCTAATCCTGGAGGTGTGGGTTCAGTCTCTAGCTGGAGAACTAAGATCCCACATGTCTCATGGCCAAAAAATACCCCAAAACATAAAATAGAACCAATACTGTAACAAAATTCCAACAAAGACTTTAAGGGCTTCCCCTGGTGGCTCAGTAATAATAAATCTGCCTGCCAATGCAGGAGACATGGGTTTGATCCCTAATGTGGGAATACCCCACATGCCGCGAAGCAACTAAGCCCTTGAGACACGACCATCGAGCCTGTGCTCTGGAGCCCAGGAACCGCAACTACTGAAGCCCGAGAGCCCTAGAGCCCAACCTTCGCAACAGGGGAAGTCACTGCAATGAGAAGCCCAGGCACTAAAGCAACTAGAGAAAAGCCCAGGCAGCAATGAAAACCCAGCACAGCCAAGAATAAAATAAAATTATAAAATGGTCCACATAAAAATCTTCAAAAAAGAAAACCTCAGGCCCACTGCACTCAGTGATGGAGTGAATCTGTCAGAGGTTTGCCCCTTAATGAATCATCACAGTGAACATGTAGATGCAAATTTCTATCAAAAAAAAGAACTCCGGAGGTACCACCTGTTTGCAGGATGTATCGCAGGTTAACCTTAAAAGTGCATTCCAGTATACATCAGGTGCAGACAAATACTGTTTGACTCCACTTATACCTAGAATAGTCAAATTCATAGAAAGTACATTAGTAGATGCCAAGACGTGAGGAAGTTGTGAGCTGAGGGGCTGCCCTGAGCATGGCTGGATGCCTAGTGTTCCTGGTCCCTGCCCCTGAAATGCAAGCACATCCTGTTATTATCACAAGTTGGGGGAAAGCCCTCCGAATTTCCAAAACAGCCACCTAGGAGGGGTCACCCCTGCTGGAAGGAGGAGACAGCAGGAACCAATGAACGTGGAATAAACAGGATAATTTCAAAGACAGATCAGGCCTGGGTGGGGGGCAGTGACAGCCACGGATGGCAGATGACCTAGGCCAGTGGTCAGGAAGTTTTCCTGGAGGAGGAGCTCTTGCAGCTGGGACTGGAAGGGCGGGGTCTGAGGAAAGGTGAACCAGGCAGAGGGAACAGCAGGTGCAAAGGCCCTGGGGCAGGGCAGTGCAGAGAGGAGATGGAAGGCTGGTTCCCAGCCTCCTGGGAGCCCACTGTCGAAGTCCTCCCACAGCTCTGAGGTGAGACCCCAGACCAGTCTCAGCCCCCAAGGGCAGCTTTCCCATCTGTGAAATGAGTGTCCAGTCGCTGAGTCCCTGACTCTGTCAACTCCTGTACTCCATGTTCTTCTCAGAACTCTGGCCTTCCACCCCTACCTCAGACTTTTGCCCTCTGCCAACCCTACTTTGTCTCTTCGGCTCTGACCTTTGTCCTTGTCCCCATTTTGGACATTCCAGCTCCTAAACTGACCAGACATTGACCTGGAGCCTCGGGCTGCTCTAGATATGAGAGCATCCTTTCCTTGCCCAGGCAGAGGCAGGGAGGCAGGACTCTGTGAGCCCTCCCAGAGGGAAGGGCACCCAGCCCAGCAGATCTGTTCCTCCCAATCCTTTCAGTCCCCAAACCCTGGAGGAGGGCCAGCCCCCACCCCACCCCATCAGTGACCTTTCCCAGTTCATCTCCTCTCTCACTGTCCCTGCAACATGCTAGGCACGGTCCAGCCTCGGGGTCTCCACCAGGTGGGGAGACTCTCCCCATGGCCCTCCATCCAACCTGAACTGAGCATGCTGGGGGTGGCCTCACCACCCATACATTCCCGGTGCTGGACGCTGGGCATGGGGGTGATGGGGATTCCACTCCGACTCTCAAGGGCCCACTCTGCTCCCCGGGTGCATTGGGAATGCTACATCTCATCCCATTCACCACCTGCTGGAAAGTTCTTAGCCACCAGCTCTCCGGGGTGGGGGGCAGTGGTGGGGGGCGGAATGTAGGTGTGTAGGTACATACGTATGTTTTCCATAAACTTTCCATACATAAAGGATGTGCACCATGCAACTTAAGAAAATAGCAAACCTCGTAGTAAATTTCACACAGCCAGTCAATGCTCGATAAATGTTCTCAGTGAGTTTTGCCTAACTGGTGGTGATGGTGGAGTTAAATCGCTAAGTCGGGTCTATTTTGTGACTNCTGGAGCCTCGGGCTGCTCTAGATATGAGAGCATCCTTTCCTTGCCCAGGCAGAGGCAGGGAGGCAGGACTCTGTGAGCCCTCCCAGAGGGAAGGGCACCCAGCCCAGCAGATCTGTTCCTCCCAATCCTTTCAGTCCCCAAACCCTGGAGGAGGGCCAGCCCCCACCCCACCCCATCAGTGACCTTTCCCAGTTCATCTCCTCTCTCACTGTCCCTGCAACATGCTAGGCACGGTCCAGCCTCGGGGTCTCCACCAGGTGGGGAGACTCTCCCCATGGCCCTCCATCCAACCTGAACTGAGCATGCTGGGGGTGGCCTCACCACCCATACATTCCCGGTGCTGGACGCTGGGCATGGGGGTGATGGGGATTCCACTCCGACTCTCAAGGGCCCACTCTGCTCCCCGGGTGCATTGGGAATGCTACATCTCATCCCATTCACCACCTGCTGGAAAGTTCTTAGCCACCAGCTCTCCGGGGTGGGGGGCAGTGGTGGGGGGCGGAATGTAGGTGTGTAGGTACATACGTATGTTTTCCATAAACTTTCCATACATAAAGGATGTGCACCATGCAACTTAAGAAAATAGCAAACCTCGTAGTAAATTTCACACAGCCAGTCAATGCTCGATAAATGTTCTCAGTGAGTTTTGCCTAACTGGTGGTGATGGTGGAGTTAAATCGCTAAGTCGGGTCTATTTTGTGACTCCATGGACTACAGCCCATCAGGCTCCTCTGTCCATGGGATTTCCCAGGCAAGAATACTGGAGTGGGTTGCCTTTTCCTCCTCCAGGGGATTTTCCTGAACCAGGGATTGAACCCATGTCTTCTGCATTGGCAGACGGGTTCTTTACCACTGAGCCACCAGGGAAGCCCAATTGTAAAATGGGTACCAATGGCCAATCTATGGTTGCTATGGATAAATGAAAGCAGTTCTGACATGGATGTCGCTGGATCTTCTCTTTCATACGAACAGAGAAAACTTGGACTTCACTTACTCACTCGTTGGCCAAGTAAGCAACTTTTTTACAGAATCCAACGGTGGTTTTCCAATAGTGAGGGAATACCCCCTCAAGGTTTTTTGTGCTATTCGAAAGCAAGCGACTAGAGACACACCACCCTTTAAAATTTGACTTTCATTATTGAGATTACCTGGAATTATACCAGGGGTGGCAAACTCTGGCCAGCTGCCTGTTTTTGTAAAGTTTTATTGGCACTCAGCCATGCCCATTTGTGCACATATTAAAGCACAGCCTTGAATAGAGGCAACAGAGGCTGTATGGCTTGCAAAGCCAAAAATATTTACTATCTGGCCCTTTATAGAAAAAGGCTGGCCAACCTCTGGATTAGATGATGACTGAACAATACATCAATCCCTGATTTGTAGCATCTGTCAATATCCATGGTGTAAATTATCTTGCCATGGCCAGTTTCAAGCTTCCAACTTGACCATGGAGTTGGAACAAACTGCTCACCATTTCCACCAAACAGAAATAACCTCGAGAGCACAGAGGTCATTGCACAATGCAGTAAAATAATTAGAAAGGGTATATTTTGTCTTTTTTTGGCTGCACTGCCTGGCATGTGGGATCTTAGTTTCCAGACCAGAGATGGAACCTGAGATGGAACCATTTATCGATGGAACTAGAGATGGGTCCAGCGACATCCAGGTCAGAACTACTTTCATTTATCTATAGCAACCATAGATTGGCTATTGGTACCCATTTTACAATTGGGCTTCCCTGGTGGCTCAGTGCCCTCTTCATTGGAAGGCCAGAGTCTTAAGCACTGGACCACCAAGGAAGTCCTGAAAGTTAGGATTTTTGACCATTTATAACCTTTGCTTTTTTATAAGTTATTTTGAAGTATTTAAGTCACATACCATAAAGTCCACACTTTTAAAGTGTATAATTCAGTGGGTTTTATATATTCAGTGACCTGGGTAACCATCACCACTATTTAATTCCAAAACATTCTCATCCCTCCAGAAAGAAACTCCAGCCCTTGAACTTCCCTGGTTGTCCAGCGGCTAAGATTCCAAGAATGGGACCCAGGTTCGATCCGTGCTCAGGGAACTGGATCCCGCATGCATGGCATATAAGAGTGTGTAAGCCATAGCAAAGTTCAAAGATCCCAGTGCAACCCAGTAAATAAAATATATCTATATCTATATATTTCATTATTCTTTCTGGCGAAAGGAATGATGGGTCTGCAGTGCTGCACCTGGGCTTGCTTTAGTTGCGCCAAGTGGGGCCTACTCTGTTGCAGGCTGTGGGTTTCTCATTGCAGTGGCTTCTCTTATTGGTGCACAGGCTCTAGGTGCTTGGGCTTCAGTAGTTGCAGCACGTGGGCTCAGTATTTGCAGCTCACAGGCTCTAGAGAGCAGGCTCAGTAGCTGTGGTGCACGGCTTTAGTTGTCCTGAGGCATATGGATCGTCCTGGACCAGAGATCAAACCGGTGTCCTCTGCATTGCAAGGCAGATTCTTAACCACTGGACCACCAGGGAAGTTCCTCCCCCCTTTTTTTTAAATAAAGAAATCCCATCGCCATCAGCAGTCACTCCCTATCCCCTCCCCCAGGCCCTGGCAACCACTAATTTACTTTCCATCTCCATGGATTTGCCTATTTTTTCATATAAGTGGAATCACACATTCTGTGTCTGGCTTCTCTCACTGGGCATCCCATTTTCAAGGTTTCTCTGCACTGTAACGAGTGTCAGGCCTTCAATCCATTTTATGGCTGGATAGTATTCTGTAGCTCTCTGGGTGTTTTTCTTTTTGGCAGTACCATGCAGCTTGTGCGATTAATTTATCCACCAGGGATGGAACCTAGGTCTCCTGCAGTGAAAGCTGGGAGTCCTAACCACTGAACCACCAGGGAATTCCCATTTATACCTTTTTTTTAAACATAATGTATTTGACTGTAAGTTCACAGCCTGTCATTTTTTTTTTTTCTTCCAGTTTTATTGACAATCTGTCATTTTTAATAACGGGGATATTAAGAACTGGGTGGCAAAATTCCCAACAATACAGCAAGTGACTCTCATGATTGGGGTGAGGCCGGCTCCGGCATGCCACCCACTGGTCCACGGAGCAGCCTGCCCTCCACATGAATTCTTCATGTCCCAACAAAGGGCATCAATAATTGATGGACCCGCTCAGCGGGGCCAGGGCTGCTGCCCCACCTCTCTCCTTCAGCCCCAAGGACCAGGGCAGCCTGGGGTGGGAGTAGGGGTTCTGGGTCTCTGCCCCCCATGGTAAATGCCCCCACGGTCCTTGTTCCCATTCCATAACCTCCGTCAACACCAGAGCACCTGCTGTTTCCAGCCAACACCAGGGTACCGCTGCTTCCAGCCCTTTATCAACCATCACTCAGACCTCACTTTTGGCGCCCATTTGGATATGTAGAAAGCGGGGCTGGGGGCTAGCTGTTTGTCGAGGTGGGGGTTGGGGAGGGGATACCAGTGGTTCTCAAACCAGGTTTCCCAGAGCCTTCGGGGGCCACCGCAAGGATGGGCAGGGTCTGCCTGCCTCCCAGGCTGCGGCAAAAACTGAGACACTTTCCACGGTGGTCAGATCTCCACTAAAGAAAGAGCAGGGATTGGGCGAGGGACAGGGGTTGGAGGTAAAAAACGGATGGGCAAAATTGAATGTTGGGAGACCGAAACCCACTCCACTGCAGAGGACAGGAGAGGGTGGGACTCAGGCTGATTTTTAACAGCAAGTGGCAGAGGTTCGAGGGTCACCTGGCAGGACTGTGGACGCAGCCCTTTAGAGTCCGGCTCCCACTTCTCAGCTCTCCGCAGCCTCCATCCTGTCTCTGGCGGTCCCGGGTTCCTCTCCGAAGAAGCCGCCAGGGGGCGCCGGTGAATACCAGAGTCCCCTCTGCCCACAGCCCTTCAGGGCTCCCTCCTCCCTCAAAGTAAAATCCCACGTCCTCCCGTGGCCCACAAGGCCATGCAGGACCTACTGCGTCCCCTCCTTGCTCTCCCCTCCTTCCTCTCTCCCCCTCACTCACTTTGCTCCTGACGCACAGGCCTCCTGGTTGTTCCACCAGCACATGGAGCCTGGTGCTGCCCCAGGGCCTTTGCATGGGTTACTGTCCTCTGCCTGGATTGCCCCTCATCTCTGCATGGCTATTTCTTTCTTGCCATTGAGCTTCAATTCAAATGTCACTTTCTCAGGAGTCCCTCCCAAGTTCCCCATCTCAGCTAACTTCCCCATCCATCTGTCTCTCCAGTCCTTCATGCAATTACAGCTAAGCCTAATGACTTTCTCTGGATGAATGTCTGTGAGCTGAATCCGGGTGGGAGGGAGGGGCGGACCACAGGGACTTGGGTCATTGCTGAGCCCTAGGCACCCTGCACCAGGCTTGGCTCACAGTAGGCACCCAGAACCAGTTTGTTGAATGAACAGATGGCCTTTCAGTGCCAGAAAGAAGTCAGAGATGTCGTCCAAGGGCCCCAGTATCCACCCAGGGAAACTGAAGCAGAGAGAAAGACAGATATCCTAAGGTCACATAGAAGAAAAGCACGAACCCTTCTGGACGGGTCTCTTCCAGGTGGACACTCCGCAACCTCCACCGCCTTTTTGGACAGAAAGGAAAAGTAAGGCTGGGAGAATGGAGCCTTGGAAGATCCCAAGGACTTGGCCAGAGGTGCCTCCTGAATGCCTCATGTGGTGAGATTCTGGAGGAAGTTGTCTGATGGAGGGGTATACATGGAGGATTCTGGGGTGAAAGCCCGAGTTCTCTGTAAGGCCAAGTCCTGCCTGTCTCTAGGTCATCTCAGTCTGTAACACCTGGGGCTGAACCCACACAAGCACGAGTCATTTCTTCAGCACCTGCCTCTGGAGCTATTTCCATGACGATAGCAGGAGTTATGTCCTAGGCACCCTGTTGTGGCTCCATTTGACAGACAGGGACATTGAAGTCTTCTGAATCCATCACATCAGATCACCAAGCAACCAAAAGGCCCCTCCCCTCCCCAGGCCTCAGGTGAGGAAACTGAGGCTCAGGCAGCCCCTGACCTGCCCAAGGCCACACAGCAGAAGTGGATACCACAGGGCCTCCAATCTGTACCTGCCTGATTGGTCTTTTAACTTAGGGATCCCCACCCTCCATCGGAGTGGGATTCGAGTTCCCAATTTGCCTCCCCTCAAGAGATCTGGGCACTCACCCACCACTGGCGTCCCAGGCCACCGGGCCTGCCAAGTGGGAGAAGCTCAGACCAGGTGTTCCTGTGGCTGGGACGACAGTTCTTTGTTCTGGTTTCCATAGGTACAGCGTCCCTGGGTCGGCTCCTCCTCTGCCCCTCCCAGCCACCCAGCTGCCCAGGCCTGGCCCCGCTGGCCCTTGGCCCGGCCCATCTAGGCAAATTGTTATGTTTTAAAGTTGGCTCCCGGGCACCTGGCGTTCAGGTAGAGGGAACAGCTCCTGCAAAGGCCCTGAGGCAGGAGGGTGCCTGGTGCGTTGGTGGAGTGTGGCGGCTGTGTGGCTGGAGCAGAGTGAGTGAGGGGGGTGAGAAGGAGGAGGTAGGGACCAGGGGAGAAATACGCAGGGCCCATGTTCCTGCATTTAATCCTGCAAGCTGCCCTCACCCCTGGGGGAGTTATTATGTCCCTCAGACAGGAAAATGAAGCTGGGAGAATGGAATCAACTTGTTCAAGGCACTGGTGGTGAGCGGCAGAGCAGGAACTCCCTCTGGTTTGCCTGATTCCAAAATCTGAGCTCCCCAACCACTGGGCTGAACTGCCCTCACCCTGCTATGCTACCCATCCACCCCCAAACCCAGGATGTTCACCTCCTCCAGCTGGGCTGAGACCTGCTCAGGAAGTAACCTCAGAGGCCTGTTTACAGATGGGGCTGCCCCTCCTCCAGCTGAGCCCCCCCTAGGATAGAGGGAGNGTTCTAACTGTTGCTTCCTGACCTGCATATAGGTTTCTCAAGAGGCAGGTCAGGTGGTCTGTTATTCCCATCTTTTCCAAAATTCTCCACAGTTTATGGTGATCCACACAGTCAAAGGCTTTGGCATAGTCAATAAGCAGAAATAGATGTTTTTCCGGAACTCTCTTGCTTTTTTGATGATCCAGCGGACGTTGGCAATTCGATCTCTGGTTCCTCTGCCTTTTCTAAAACCAGCTTGAACATCTGGACATTCACGGTTCATGTATTGTGGAAACCGTCATTAGATCGGTTCAAATCCCTGCTCTGCCAGCTACTTGCTGTATGACTCCAGAGAAATCATTTATACTCTCAGAGCCTCAATTCTGTCATCTGTACAATGAGCACTTAGTGTGCTAGGCCTGGTATTGGCTGGAAGTACAGTCTCTGGGGACAGAGCTGGGGACAGCCTCTGCCCTTGGCAAGCTCGCAGCCTAGAAACCAGGGTTGCTGCTGTGAGCTGGGCACTTGAGGATGATCTTCTTGTTTGATCTGCCCCGTGAGCAGAGGATGTGGGTTTGATTCCTGGTCTAAGGAACTAAGATCCCACATGCCATGGGATGTACCCCAACGAAGACCCAGTACAGTCCAAATATATATATATATCTGTCCATGACCAGGCACAACTTCATCCACCGCTCTCTTCCAGGTGCGTTCACATCACCATATCATCCAGAACTTCTCTCTCTTCTCCAGGCCTTTGCCCATGCTGAGACTGCTGCCAGATACCCTCTTCTGCAACCCTTGGCCTGGAGAACTGCTCACACCCCAAGGGTCATCTCAGAAGGAGCTTTTCCCCTTGATCTCCCTCCCCAAGCTGAATCTGGTCCTCCTCTGGGGTTCACAGAACCCCAGGTGCTCCCTACCACAGCCATAGTTCCCCTGTATTTTAGTAGCCCAGTGACATGTCTGTCTCCACCAGCCTGAGAGCCCTGGGAAGGCAGAGCTGGATCAATCTTATTCACTGCTGTGTCCTTGGTGCCCAAAACAGGGCTTAGTACACAGTAGGCACTCACTAAACATTTGTTAAGCTCCTTAAGGAGACTTTTCTCTCCACTTTGTGGCTGAGAAAGCAGAGTCCAGCAAGGACTGGTCTAGAGTTTCAAAGCGAATGAGTCTGAACTAGGATTCTAACTCCAACCTGCCTAACTTCCGATCCTGCTTTCCCGCACATTCTGGGCACTTCTGGCGGTCCTCTGACTATCCTTTCCTCCATCTGACCAGCCTCTGGGTCCCAGCTGTTTCTCTAAGATCCACCCCCTAACAGCTCCCTGCAAGACCTCTGAGAGTCAGGGCAACTGGGAAGGCTTCCTGCAGGAGGGGTCTCCTGGGCAGCGAAGTGTGCTGAGGGTTGCGTCTCACAGCCTGTGGAGCGTGATGTTCCCTTTGGCTTGCTCATCCTCACCTCTCCGGCAGACACCGGGCGCAGGTGGGGAATCTATTTCCACCGCTGTCCTTACACCCACCCGTCTGTCTTGGTGACTTCATCGGGGCCTGAGCTGGGGGTGCCGATGACCTCATCCTCCCACCTTCGGGAGGGTGTGTGAGCATAACCTTGACACCCTAAAATAACTCAGCGGCAGCACACCCAGCCAGAATCTGGGGCAACAGGCACCTTCCGCGCGTTATCTGAGTCCCTGCCGCAGCCCCAGGAAGGAGGAGTTGTTATGGTCCACCGTTAGCAGATACAAACTGAGCCCAGAGAGGAATTTCACTCGCCTGGAGATATAGAGCAAGTGAGAGACAAAGCTGGGACTGGTCTCCCCTCGGCCATTGCGCTCCCTCTTCAATGCATTTTCCCCGCGCCTGCTAGAGGGCGCCCATGAGCACTGAGTGAGGCCGCGCCCCTCCTCTGTCCACAGCCCTCCAGGTCTTCCACCTCCCAGAGATCAAAGCCCAAGCTTTTTGCTCCTTCACCCCTCCCCTCCTGGAGAAAAGACTTTCAGCCCACCAGTGGGTTGTGATCATAGGAAATCCTTCCTCTTTCTCAGGACTCTCTTTTTCAATCTATAAAATGGACAGGTTGTTGTTCATTCACTCAGCTGTGTCCCACCCTTTGCGACCTCATAGACTGCAGCACACCAGGCTTCCCTGTCCTTCACCATCTCCTGAAGTTTGCTCAAACTCATGCCCATTGAGTCAATGATGCCATCCAACCATCTCGTCCCCTGTCATCCCCTTCTCTTCCTACTTTCAGTTGTTCCCAGCATCAAGGTCTTTTCCAGTGGCCAAAGTATTGGATCTGTGATAGGGTTAAAGCAAACTGAAGTTGCTCAGTCGTGTTCACCTCTTTGCGACCCCATGTAAAGTAGCCTGTCAGGTTCCTCCATCCATGGGATTTTCCAAGCAAGAATACTGGAGTGGGTTGCCATTTCCTTCTCCAGGGCATCTTCCCGACCCAGGGATCGACCTGGGTCTCCAGCACTGCAGGCAGACTCTTTACCATCTGAGCTGTCAGGGAATCCCTAATATAGTGATCTGTAAAATGGACAGGTAACATTTCACGAACCTGTGCCAATGACTTCTTACATTCAATTTTCCCTACACCTATAAGTGTTTGATTAATATTTTCCTTTACACCCACTCACATCAAAACATCAATACTTGTATGGATTTTTTTAAGGTTTCTTTTTTTAAAAAAGTGTTTGTTGAGTTTGTTACAGTATTGCTTCTATTTTATGTTTTGGGGTTTTGGCTAGGAGGCATGTGGGATCTTAGCTCCCTGACCAAGGATCAAACCAGCACTCCCTGCATTGGAAGGGAAAGTCTTAACCATTGGACTGCCAAAAAATTCCCTGTATGAGTTTTCCAAAGTCCTTTTCTCTTAATCACAAACATAAAAGAAAGATCAGCATTTCTCATCATATCTAGAAGGTAACTGAAAATCCAATTTAATCTGAATCTCATTGGTTACTGATGCCTGCAGGAGCACTGATCCTGTGATGGGATTAGCAGGTAGACACCCCCTCCCCCAGGACCCAACTAAGACTTGGGGAAGATGGAAATGACATTTAAGAAGAGTCTCTTTGCGACTGGAGTTTGAGGCTATTTCTGCTGAGCACCCTCTGAAGTCATGTTGTTCTTGAACAAGGGGCATCCAGCTCTGGGCAACACTGACCCCTCATTCTAGGGTCAGGTGCCAAGATATCACTCCCTCAGACAGACTCATCCTGGTAGCAAACATCAGATATTCTGTCTGCTTCCTCGACTGTGTTTTCTGTCTCTCTCAGTAGAGCGTATGTTTCACGAAGGCCAGAATGGTTGTCTGCCTTGTTGCCTGCTGTCTTCAGCACCCAAGACAGCTTGGTATACAGTAGGTGCTCAATAATGTTGGTGGAAGTAGTGAATGTATCCACATCTGTATCTCTTTGTGGTTGGCAGGATAATAACCCCCTCTCAAAAAAGAGGTCCCCATCTTAATCCCCACAACCTCTGCCTATATCAACTTATGTGGCAAAAGTGACTTTTTGCAGATGCAATTAAGTTAAGGATCTTGAGATGGGGAGGTGATCCCAGATTACCTGGGTGAGCTCAATGTCACCCCAGGAGGGAGGCAGAAATGCCAGAGTCTGAGAACGAGATGTGATAACAGAAGCAACAAAGGCAAAGTGAGAAAGAGAGCAATAGTTTGAGAGAGACATGATCAGTCTTGGCTGGCTTTGAAGATGGAGACAGAGGCCATGAACCAAGGAATATAGGCAGTCTCTAGAAGTTGGGAAAGCCAGAAAGTGGGTTCTTTCCTAGAGCCTCCAGAAGGAGGAAAATCCTTAATTTCAGCTCAGGGGAGCTCAGGATGGAACCCAGTGGAAAGAGAAGAGGAGTCAGGACTGGGGAGAGCTCCACCCAGATCTGGTGTCCACTCAGCCAGTATTTACTCCCAGGCATTGTTTTGGATGCTGGGGCTGCACCAGTGGAGGAAACAGATATAAATCCCTGCCCTCAAATGGCTGACGTTCCAGTGGGGAAGACATATAATCAACAATCCAATAAAATGCATAATACAATGGCAAGTTCCCTCATCAAACATGAAGCCGATTGTTGGAGGGACAGGGTGACTATGGAAGGCTTCTCTGAGGAGATGACATCTGAGCAGAGACCTAAAGGAAGTGAGGAGGAAGCTGTGTAAATATCTGGGCAGAGGCAACACATGTGCAAAGGCCCTGAGGCATTAACTCTGGTGAGCCATGGGTCTGGGAAATGATGGAGGAGAGTTGATGTGGCCAAGTGCATCCACCCAATGACCCACTGATTCCATATTTAATCATAGTCCTCAGGGAAACCCTTTGCCTAATACATAAAGAGATGTGTGTGTGCTAAGTCATTTCAGTTGTGACTGACTCTTTGCAACTCTGTGGACTGTAGCCCACCAGGCTCCTCTGTCCATGGGATTCTCCAGGCAACAATACTGGAGTGGGTTGCCATTCCCTTCTCCATTAATCAGTTATACTCCAATAGAAAAATAAAAGGTTTAATAATAATAATAATAAAGGAACTTCATGTAATTAAAACAACAGAAAAGCAGGAATTGACCTAAAAAAATCCATACTGTAAATTAGGGCATATTCTAACAATCCAATAGTGTAGAATAGTCAAAAAGGACATAATCAAATCCATACAATAATGATTTCTTGGGACTTCCCTGGTGGTCCAATGGCTAAGACTCCATGCTCCCAGTGCAGGGGGCCTGGGTTCAATCCCTGGTCAGGAAACTAAGATCCCATATGGCACAAAAAAGACCTGGTACAGCCAAATAAATTCATTAAATAAATAAAAAGAATTCTTAAAAAATAATGACTTCTAAATTTATTGAGCACCTACTATGTGCCAGGTACTGTGCTAAGCACTCTCTATGTGTGATAACACACAGCAACTCAGAAAGCAATCCTAAAACGACTACTAAAAAGTACCCACTGAAAAGGAGAGAGTATTAGTATCTGTATTTTTCCAAATGTGGCAATTTTAAAAGAAGTCCATGAATTCTTCCAGTTTATTCAACAGGTGGAGCCCAATTCTCCTCTTTCTGAGGGTGAGTGGACTTAGCAACTGGTTTTTAATGCATAAAATAAGGCAGGAGTGACTAGGATATAAAACTCTCTCTGGCTTCCTTCTTGATGTCTTTCTTGGATCACTCAACTGATGGGGGCAGCGAGGGAGGAGCCAGCCACCATATTGTGAGGACACTCAAGCAGCACTCTAGCAAGGTCGAGGTGGAGAGGAACTGAGGCCTCCTGCCAACAGCGGTGTGCATGGACTGCCTTGAAAGTGGTTCCTTCCGCCCCAGCTGGGCCTTCAGATGATGCAGCCCCAATCAATGTCTTGATTGCAACCTCATGAGGGACCCCAACTCAGAACCATCTGGCTAAACCGCTTTCAGATTTCTGACCCTTAGAAATGAGACAATAATAAGTGTTTATTGTTTTAACTTGTTATGTTTCAGAATATTTTATTATTCTACAATAGATGGTGAGGAAACTGAGACACAGAGAGGTTAAGGAACTTTCCCAAAGTCACAGAGTCTTCACATGGCAGAGCTTGAATTCGAACCCAGGCAGTCAAAAATACGTTAGTAAAATAATAATAGTAAGTTGTACAATTATATATGCCATGAGTAATGTCTTCTTCTTCTTTTTTTTTTTTTTTTTTTTT
>SJYA01001140.1:1745524-1762257 GCA_006410615.1 Neotragus moschatus | reverse complement strand
TTTTTTTTTTTTTTTTTTTTTTGCAGCATTGCACAATTTGTGGGATCTTAGTTTCAGCCAAAGATTGAACCCAGGCCCTTGGCAGTGAAAACACAGAATCCTAACCACTGGACCACCAGGGAATTCCCTGCATTTTTTTAATGCAGAAAATAATCCTATTCACTGTTCCTGGATATAAATGTGCTTGAGAGAACATACAGATATAAGCACTCCCACATTTTGTTTGTTTCTTAAAAAATGAAAAACAACCTGAAGCAAATATGACAAACATTAACCATTCATTGTCAGCCCTGGGTGGGAGACACACAGGAGATGTATACAGCAAAGATGTTTGCTATATTATCTTTGCACTTTTCTCACAATGAAAAATAAATGATTATAAGGAAGAGAAAAAGTTAGTGGTGGAGGACTTCAGTGGGAGGGGAGGAAGTTCCAGGCAGAGGCACTGGCTGAAGCTGGTGAAGACCTGAAGGCAGTGGTGAGCTTGGTCTTTTGGGGAAATGAGGAAACTGAGGATCTCTTGTTCTATACCCTGGTGGCACTTTGCATCATGTACCCAGCCCCCACTTCAGACCAATTAACTCAGAATCTGAGGGCAAGCAGGGGCGGGGTGGAGGACAGTGGCAGGGGTTAACATGTCCCAGGTGATTCTAGCATGCACACGTTGTTGGGAACCACTGAATACACAGTCTAGTGCACTAGCCACTTGATACCTGTTTGCTGAGAGTCATAGAGAAGCTGAGAGGGATGGACAGGCCTCTGCCAGCCTGTCTTTTGGACTTGGGAGAGGCCATCATCAGCCTAAGAGAATTCCAGGTGGTAACAAGTGCTGTAAAGAAAATGCAAATAATAATGAAATTAATTATATCTTCTTCAGTGTCTGTTGATAACATTTTTAATAATAAATTGTTCTTGTTAAATTGTTTGACAAAAGAAAGAAAGAAAATGCAAGAAGATGATGCGATAGGAAGCAGCCGAGCAGCCTTTGGAGCCAGCTGGTCAGGGAGAGCTTCTCGGAGGAGGTGACACTTGAGCTGAGACCTGAAGAGGGAGCTGGCCCTGGAGCTGTGTGGGAAATGTGTGCCAGGCAGAGGGAACAGCAAGGGTGGAGGCCCTGAGGAAGCAACAAACATATAAACAGGTGGTTTGCAGCACAGGGTAAGCAGGGCCGTGCTGGGGGACTCTAGGGGTGGCAATTCAGCCCACCACAGCAAAAATGCCCCCCTCTCACTTCCCCACATCCTTGAGAGATACAGCACCTGAATAGAAGTGCTTACTTTTTTTTCCCCCAAAGGAGAGCGAGCGTGAACACGATCACCCTATAGCCATCTGATTTTAAATTTAGCCCAGTGCACATGGAACGCAGTTCAGGGGAAAAACAAGGAGTTATAAAAATATAATTCCATTTTCCGTCATGGGCAGCAGCAGAGGGAGTGGAGCAGGGAGAGATGGGGGTGGGGGGGATGGAGGATGAGGAAGATGTAAAACTCCCAGAGCAACTACACGATGTGGCCTGCTGGGACAGAAGGCTTCTGGGCTCCCATCCTGGGTTCCCCACCTTCTCCAGTGCTGCCCCCCGACAGCTCTGTCCCTGCACAGACATAACAAGTAATGAGAATGACCAAGTTAGAATCCGGCTCCATCCCATCCCACGCTGCCCCCAAACGCCCTGGGTTCCCCACTGCCCTGCCAGCAAGACAGAGACTCCTCTCTGGCCCCACGCTGTGTTCCTGCCCAGGCTGGGAAAACCGCCTTCCAGCCTAGAGAAACCACATGGACTGGCGGCCAAGAAATGACCCCAAATGTAAAGACTGTAAGCAACGCACATCACTGCCCATAGTTTCTGTGCGTCAGGAACCCAGCTCGCCTTAGCCAGATGCCTTTCTTCAGGGTCTGGTGAGACTTCGTTCGAGGAGACACCTGAGGACCCCATCTCATCCGCAGCACAACTGGGGCAGGCTCAGCCCTGCAGACTGGCCGCTGCTGTTAGTTAGTGGCGCTCAGAGTCCTGCCAGGTGGCCTTCTCCATCGGGGGCAGGCTTGTGGGGAGACAGAGAGAAATAGCAACGCTGAATTTACAATCTCATGCAATTTAATGAACTTCAGAAGTACCATCCCATCATAGTTTGCTATATTCTGTTGTTTAGAAGTGAGTCTGAGGGACTTGTTTGGTGGTCCAGTGGCTAAGACTCCCACTCTCCCAATGGAGGGGGCCCAGGTTTGATCCCTGATCAGGGAACTAGATCCCACATGCTACAACTAAGAGTTTGCATGCAGCCAAAAAAGATCCTGCATGCTACAATTAAGACCCAGCACAGCTAATTAATTAATTAAATATAGAAAAAGAAGTGTCAGAGACCCCATTAACACCCAGTTGAAGGGAACTGAACAAAGTGTGATAAAGGAGGAGGTGGGGATCCTTGGAGGGCCATTCTAGAACTGGAGCTTCATTAAGGGTATCACTTTAGGCTCATGCTGTGGAATGCTACACAGCTGTTAAAAGTGATAGGGGAGTTTTGAGTTAGAGTGTTATTCTGTTGGACTTTCCTAGTGGTACAACGGGCAAGAATCTGCCTGCCAATTCAGGGGACACAGATTCGATCCGTGGTCCAGGAAGATCCCACGTGCTGCCAGGCAGCTAAGCCCAGGTGCCATAACTACTGAAGCCACTGCAGTGAGAAGCTTGTGCACCACAATGAAAAGCAGCCCTCGCTGTCAGCAACTAGAGAAAGCCTGTGTGCAGCAATGGAGACCCGGCACAACCGAAAATAATAAATAAAACCAGAGAGAAGAGAAGGGGAGTGAAAAGTCTGTAAAACAGAAGAAAAAAGGAATATTACCCTGTTACTATCCCTCAAAATCTAGTCATGGTCCCGCCTCAGGGCCTTTGCAAGTGCTATGGCCTCTCCCTGGAATGCCCTCTCCTTCACATCTTCGCGTGGCCTTTATCTCTTTCAGATCTGTGCTCAAACTTGGAGAGGCCCTCCCTGATCACCCTCGGTCTAAAATAGCACAATTCCATTCCCTATACCCCCTACTTTGTTCAGTCCACAGCTCAGCTCACCCTTTGACTTTACATATTTATCTTGTTAGTTCTCCACTTCCCACTGGAATATCAGCTCCACAGAAGCGGGGACTTCTGTCTGTTCTGTTCACTGCTGTGTTCCCATCACCTGGCACACAGTAGGTGCTCAATAAAACTGGATTGAACAAATGAATTTAGACAAACATGCCTCCTCCCCACAGACTCTTTGCTTAATGTCTTCTGCCTGATGAAAATCCCGACTGTCAACTCTTTTCTTACATGCCACCTCCACCGCCAACCTCAGACTCTGGGACATCAGTGGTCTTGATCCTGTCTGCCAGTTTCATCTTTGTTGCTAGGCAACCCAGTGCTCTTGACTTCCCCACCCCTAGCCCCTTAATCCACATTCTTTTCTTGGAATAGAACAGACTAGCTTGTCCCACCAGCCCACCTCCTCCCCACTAGCCCCTACACCCCTGGCCACCCTTTCTGAACCAAATTGGCTTCTGAATGAGGGTCCCAATGCAAGCCAGCCCTTCCCTCATCTCTCTCCACTTTCCCAGGATCATCCAAGTCTATAGTGATCCCTCTGACTCCATCTTTCATGTGTTCTAAGCGCTTTCTCTGTGCAGATTTGCTTAATCATCACCCACTGAGGTGACACTCTCATCTTCCCCCATACAGACGAGAGAGCTGAGCTGTCAAAGAAGGGGCACAGCAGGCAAGGACCGGGAGGACTCACATCTGAGGCTTCAGGGGGTCCCAGGCGAGGTACTGTGTGACCTTGGGAGGTCTCTTTCCCTTTCTTGTCCCCCACCCCGACTCCTAGCCAGGCAATGAGGAGAGAGGAGGCTTTAGGTGGTTTAGGTGGAAGAATTAAGGCTGCACCAAAGAGAGACTTGGAACAGGGGCATTAAAAGATAAGTTGGTGACCAATCACTAGGAAGAGAAGATTCTGGGGGAAAGGCACCCTAGCAGAGCGCACAGCAAGTGCAAAGGCCCTGGGGCAGGCCCTGCCAGGTGTGTTAGAGGAACAGGGAGGAGGCCTGCGTGGCTGGAGCAGAGAGAAAGGGGAGAGAGGGAATCGGGGGGAGAGGATGGGGCAGCTCATCCAGGGCCCTGTGGGCCCCGGAGAAGGCTTGGGTTTTTTATCTCAAGCGAGGTGGGGCCCTGAAGGGCTGTGGGCAGAGACAGGATGGATCTGACTTAGATTTTCAGTTGATCATTCTGAATTATTTCACAGAAGAAAAATGAAAATCTCAGGCAAAAGTAACAAATTGGGAGAGTAATATTGACATATGTACTCTACCGGCTCAGAGGGTAAAGCGTCTGCCTCCGATGCAGGAGACTTGGGTTCGATCCCTAGGTTGGGAAGATCCCCTGGAGAAGGAAATGGCAACCCACCCCAGTACTCTTGCCTAGGGAATCCCATGGACAGAGGAGCCTGGTAGGCTACAGTCCACGGGGTCGCAAAGAGTTAGACATGAATTAGTGACTGAACAACAACAAAAGCAAAATAATAGGGGGAAAAAAAGTGGCAAAAAACTAACTGCGTTCCTTAATTGAGGTTGGTTCTTATGCAATAGTATTCTGTGGACTTAATGTTTAAAAAGAGAAAATAAAAGTCCCCAAGTATAAATCAACTATTAATAATACATGAACAAGGACAAGTTGAATTTGATTGGTGGGTCTTCTCCTCCAGGCGCAGCTGGAGCCACTAACCGGGACATCCAAGGCCTCCCTCTGGCACAGTTGGCCATTTCCTAGGGCTGGGCACTCATGTCACTGCCCAGTCACCCAGTCTTTCTGGAAGGGAGCCTAGCTTCTTCCCTGAACTTGACGACAAATTCCTCAGCTCTGAAGGCCTAATTGTGCGTGAATCCAGTCGAATTATCAGGCCCTGATGAGCAATTCCCAAGATTATTTAGCTCAGTGAAGTAAATAATGACATTAGCATCTCCTGCGAGTTCCTGGAGCCCCCGTCCCCCACTTCAGTTCTGTATTCATTTCCTGCATGGTCTTTTGAGTGATGGGAATAAAGATGTGGAGATGAGGGCAGAATCTTCAGATGTTAGCATAGGAGGGTCTCTACACTTTCCTACAGATGGGGAAATTAAGGCCCAAAATAGGACCTGTCACACAGAAAGTTAGGGCCTCTGGAATCCACCTGCACCTCTTCAACCACGGCTGCAGACACTGACAACTCACATGGGCATCTCCCAGCTCACTTCCATCCTTGGGTGTGCCAAGGCAGGACTGAAATACCAGCAGGAATGACATTCAGAGCATGTGTGTGTGTGCATGTGTGAGTGTGTGTGTGTGTGTGTGTGTGTGTGTGTGTGTGTGTGTGTGTCGGGTGGTGGGTAGGGGAGTCTGTAGTGTTCATGAATCCTAAGATCTCATCTTATTGAGAGAAAGAGACCCTGATTAACTTTCTGCTGTGGTAAGCTAAGTATGCCTGATTTTCTTTTAAGTATGATAAGAATGACTACTTAGAGGACAGAAATAGGGTGAATAATTTTCAAGCCACTAGAGGGAATAATAAAAGGAAATAGAGAAAATCCCACAAGTTCAGCAGGAGGCTGAAGAGAAGGTAAAAAGGAAGTAATGGGAAAAAATAGTGTTGACCATAAAACACTATAAAAGAAAGTGATGGAAATATATCCAAATACATCTGTAAATTCAACAAATATAAATGGATTAAACTCAACAAATATAAATGGATTAAACTTACTACTAGAAAGACACAGACTCTCAAATTAGACACAGAAAAACAGCAACAAAGAAACAAAACCCATCACTATATTCTTTTGAGGACACACACAACTAAAACAGAATGCTGATCATCAGCAAATAAATTGCAAGGAAAAAAAGACATAAAGATAAAGAGACGTAAAGAGAAATCAAACAGCTATGTGTGGAGGTCTTCTTTGGATCCACTTCAAAGTGTAGGAATTTTTTTTTTTTTTTTTTACTTTTTTTAGACTTCCTTGGTGGTCTGCTGGTTAAGACTCAGCGTTTCCAATGCAAGAGGCGTGCATTTGATCCCTGGTTAGGGAACTAAGATCTCACATGCCACACTGCTGCTGCTGCTAAGTTGCTTCAGTCGTGTCCAACTCTGTGTGACCCTATAGACGGCAGCCCACCAGGCTCCCCTGTCCCCAGGATTCTCCAGGCAAGAACACTGGAGTGGGTTGCCATTTCCTTCTCCAATGCATGAAACAGCACAGCCAAAAAAAATTATGTCGTTTTATGCAACTGGAAGTTTAAAGGCTGATGGACTGCTGGATGATATTATGGAAATATTAATATTTTAACCATGAGTCCTTATTTTTTAGAGATACAAACTGACCTGTGTATGTCTACATTATATGATTCCAAAATTGTCTTCAAAATAATACTAATAAAGATGAAACAAGATCAGTCGTGAATTGATAAGTTTTGACATTGACAATGCTTACATAGGTTTCATTGCATTAATCTCTACTTTTATATGTTTAAAAGTTCCCATCATAAAACGTTTTTATATTAAAAAAAAAAGAATGATGCAGATAAACTTAAAAATTAAAGAACAGAAAAGAATTTACTAGGGAAATGTGAACTCCCAAAAGAGCCCCTAGAATAATAACCCAGGCTGACCTCTGCACGGGTGGTGATTCTTTACCAGCTGAGCTAACAGGGAAGCCCAATCTGTACCCCTCAATAACTCCTCTCCATCTTTAGGCCTCAGTGTCTTCTCCAAGACGGGCAGAATTCTTGCCCTCCAGGAGCTGACAAAGCAGAAAACCAAAATCAGGCGCACATTGTAGGGACTTCCCTGGTGGTCCAGTACTTAAGAATCCACCTTGTAAAAAAAAAAAAAAAAAGAATCCACCTTGTAATTCAGGGGTGCAGTTTAATCCCTAATCAGAGAACTAAGATTCCCATGTGCCAGCTACTGATCCTGCAACAACTATACAATGCCTGTGCCACGCCAAAAAATCTCGCATGGAGCAACAAAGAATCTGCCTGCTGCAACTGAGACCCAACAACAGCCAAATAAATATATATTTTTGATGCTGTTTAAACACACACACATAGTACTGATTGAATAGTGCCTGTCTGCCCTGCCACTCCCACTGCCCCTGGACAAATTCATGACCACTTGGAACCTCAGAATGGGATTTTATTTGCCTCTGGGGTCCTTGCAGATGTAATTAAGGATCTTGAGATGGAATCATCCAGACTTAGCTGCTGCTAAGTCACGTTAGTCGTGTCCGACTCTGTGAGACCCCATAGACAGCAGCCCACCAGGCTCCCCTGTCCCTGGGATCCTCCAGGCAAGAACACTGGAGTGGGTTGCCATTTCCTTCTCCAATGCATGAAAGTGGAAAGTGAAAGTGACGTCACTCAGTCCTGTCTAACTCTTAGCGACTCCATGGACTGCAGCCCACCAGGCTCCTCCGTCCATGGGATTTCCCAGGCAAGAGTACTGGAGTGGGGTGCCATTGCCTTCTCCGATCCAGACTTAGGGTAGGGCCTAAATCCACTGTGCTTTCTTGGTGGCTCAGACAGTAAAGAATCCACCTACGATGCAGGAGACCTGGGTTTGATCCCTGGCTTAGGAAGATCCCCTAGAGGAGGGGATGGCAACCCACTCCAGTATTCTTTTTTTTTTTTTCCACTCCAGTATTCTTGCCTGGAGAATCCCCGTGGACAGAAGAGCCTGGCTGGCTACAGTCTATGAGGCTGCAAAGAGTCAGACAGGACTGAGCAACTAAGCACATAAATTCACTGATCAGTGTGTTTATGAGAAAGGAGAGGCTGATCTGGACACACAGGGAAGAGAGTCATGAGAAATGATGGAGGCATCTCAGCCAAAGAATACCAAGGCTTCCTCAAAGGTACTGGCTTGAAACAGCCTGAATTTATTATTTTAAACTTCTGGAGCTAAAATCCTGATGTGGGCAGGGCAGTTCCAGGGAGAATTGTCTCCTAGCCTTTTTCAACTTCTTGAGGCCTTTTGCATTCCTCGGCTCAAGTAACAGTTGCGGGGAGGGGCAAGGGAGGGGAGCCCTTCCTTCATCTTCACAGCTGGTGTGGTCTTCCTCCCGTTACATCCCTCTGATAAGGGTCCCTGTGGTTACAGTGGTTGTTGCTGTACGTTGCTAAGTTGTGTGGGACTCTTTGCCACCCCATGGACTACAGCATGCCAGGCTCCCCTATCTTTTACTATCTTCTGGAGTTTGCTCAAATTCATGTCCATTGAGTCGGTGACGCTTTCTAATCATCTCATCCTCTGCCACCCCCTTCTCCTTTTCCCTCTAATCTGTCCCAGCATGAGGATATTTTCCAATGAATCAGCTCTTTGCATCAGGTGGCTAAAGTACTGGAGCTTCAACTTCAGCATCAGTCCTTCCAATGAATATTCAGGGTTGATTTCCTTTAGGATTGACTGATTTGATCTTCATGCAGCCCAGGGGACTGTCGAGAGTCTTCTCCAATACCACAGTTCAACAGCATCAATTCTTCGGCATTCAGCCTTTTTTTTTTAACGGTCCAGTTCTCACATCCGTGCATGACTACTGGAAAAACCATAGCTTTGCCTAGATGGATCTTTGTCAGCAAAGTGATGTCTCTGCTAGTCAATGTGCTGTCTAGGTTCGTCATAGCTATCACACCAGGCTCACTGGGATAATCCAAGATAATCTCTTTAATTTAACTGTCAACTGATTTAGCAACTTTAATTCCATTTGCAACTTTAATTCCCCTTTGCCACTCCAGGTTTAATATTCACAGATCCCAGGGATTCAGATGAGGACATCTTTGTTGTTGTTCAGTCATTAAGTCGTGTCCGACTCTGTGACCCCAAGGACTACACTATGCCAGGCTCCCCTGTCCTTCACTATCTCCTGGAGTTTGCTAAGATCCATGTCCATTGAGTCGGTGATGCCATGCAAGCATCTCGTCCTCTGCCTCCCCTTCTTTTCCTGCCCTCAATCTTTCCATCTTTATAGTCTTCTCCGAGTCGGTTCTTCTCATCAGGTGGCCGAAGTACTGGAGCTTCAGCTTCAGCATCAGTCCTTCCAATGAATATTCAGGGTTGATTTCCTTTAGGATTGACTGGTTTGATCTCCCTGCTGTCCAATGGATTCTCAAGAGTCTTCTCCAGCACCACAATTTGGAAGCATCCATTCTTCGGTGCTCAGCCTTCTTTAGGGAGCTTCATTTTGCCTAACACAAATGATTACGTAGCTTTTATCTCCCAGGACACATGGAGATTATTCTTAACCATGCCATGGTATTCCTCTCCCCTGCCTTCCTTTGAGACTTGCTTCTATTTATGCCTCAGATTACAGTTTATGGATCACCTCCTCCAGGAAGCCCACCTTGATCCTTCCTTTAGTCCCCAATGCCACCTGTGTCATCATCACAGCTCTTACCACTCTGTGGGTTACCGAGTGATGCCTGTCACTTCCACTAGATCATTAGGAGGTGTCTCTTGTCCCTGCTGTGTCCTCACATCTAGCATAGGACTTAGCACACAGTCGACACCCAATAAATGTGTAGCCTGCATGAGTTGGAGGGTGCTCTACTCAGACCTGTAAATAGCTCCAGCCTGGTGAGGATAAATCTAATATGAGCATACACGGGGACTCGCAGATTTGGCAGGCAGGTGGGCACTGGTGGCTGGAGGACCCCATATTCCTGGCCAGGCCTGGCTGAGCCTGGTGCCTGCCGCTCCAAGCACCCCTCCCGGCCTCCTCATTAAAGCAGGCCTTTTACTTAGGCAGGCGCTGCCAGTTCTAATTGACTGCCTGCATCCCTGGGGGGACTCAAGTTCCCGAGGTCGGCAGTTGGGCCAGGGCCAGACCACGGCAGGTGGGAAGGAGCCCGGCTCCAGGATGGGAAACAAGGCCTGAAGGCTGGACCTTCGGTCTCACTGGAGGTGACCCGCTGCCCACCTGCCCTCCCTCTCTGGCCTCCAACACTGTGGCACCCACTGTCCTCAGGCTCAGAGTGCCCTCTCAGCTTGTGCAAGCCCTTGGTAAGTTTGATCTTCAGATACTTGGTATATACTGAGAACACACCTAGATGTACAGAGACATGCAAACTCACGCAAACCCACAACCCACAGATCCAGACCGAGAGGTGGTGTAACATGGTGGTGAGACATGTGGGAACATAACCTGTCTGTGACTCAGCCTTTCCACCTGTAAAATGGGTTTATAACGGTCCCCTTCCCCCTCACCCCTGACACACACACACATTCATGGGGCTTCTGGCAGAAACAAATGGGTTAATAGTAAGAAAATGCTTAACCCAGGACGTGGTTCTGTAGGGCTTATTATGTATGCGTTTGACAGGTATTGATGGAGCACTTAATGCATGCCAGGCCTAGCAATTACAGCGGTGAACAAGATTCACATAAGTTCCTTCCCAGGTGGTGCCAGTGGTTAAAAAAAAAAAAAAAAAAAAAAATCCGCCTGCCAGTGTAGGAGATACAAGAGATGCAGGCTCAATCCCAGGGTTGGGAAGATCCCTTGGAGTAGGAAATGGCAACCCACTCCAGTATTTTTGCCTACGAAATCCCATGGACAGAGGAATCTGGCAGGCTACAGTCCATGGGGTCACACAGAGTTGGACTTGACACGTACACACGCTCCTGGGGAGCATGGAGTCTGACTGGGGAGGGGGAGAGTGAGTCTAATAAAAGAGTAATTGTTGGAGTGTGCTGGGAGGACCTGGAGAGACACTCTGAGTTTCTGTGATTCTTTCCATTTCACAGAGGGAATAAATGAGGCTCAGAGACAGAAGAAAAATGGGTTTAATTTGGGGCCATGCAGTTTCTGAAACAATCAGCACTTCACATGGCTCCAGGGCCTTTGCCCTGTTGTCCCACTTCCAGGCACCCCTCCAGGTCCTCATTCTTCTGTCCTCAGCTCAAGTGTCACTTCTCAGGGTAGCTCTTGGAGTCCCTTTCTCCCCTGACTCCTTGAGACTCGCTTAGCTGTGACTGCCTTTACTAGGGAGCTTCTTTCATTAATACCTGTCATAGCTGCCTGAGTTCCTAGGGCCCAGCATACAGTGGGTGCTCTATGAACGCACACTGGCCTTGGGGCTCAGCCCTGCTCCTGGGAACTTGCAAACTGGCAGCTGGGGGAGTTCAAGCTGGGGGCCTCCTTCCCACCTCCCAGCTTTGATCTAGGCAGTCCCCTCAGCCACCACCACCATGCTTCTAGAACCTATTCCTAGCTCTTCATCCTCCTTGGAGAGGCCTCATTACCACTCCCAGCCCAAGAGACAGGAACATGCAGCCTCCTGGGCTTTCAAAGCAATACGTTAAAATAGAAATCAATGCTGCCACGTGGACAACCTGGAGCCTAAACCTTGGGCTGCAGGCCTCTGGCCGCCTGCTGTAGCTTCTAGCCCCTCCTTTGTGAGCTGAAGGGGATGACAGACTTTGGAGCTCAGAGGCTCGGGAACTGGTAATCACTGTCATTAGGATAATGATTTTAATTATTATCTAATAAAAGTATATTTAGCAGCATCCCTTTTGTGGGCGTTTACATGGTTTGGGGTGCTTTCTTTTTTCAGCCACGCAAGGGATAGAACCTGCACCCTTGGCAGGGAAAGTGCAGAGTCCTAACCTCTCGACCAGGGAATCCCTTTAAGGCACTTTAAAAAACACTTCTCTTTTTCTACCCACTTTTTTTTCCCATCCACTTAAAAAAAATTTTTTTTTATTGGCTGTACCTTGCTTGCAGGATCTTAGTTCCCTGACCAGGAATCAATCCTATACCCCCTTGCTGCAGAGTGCTAACCCCTGGACTGCCAGGGAAGACCCTAAAACCCTTTCTTCTTTTTTAAATATTTGTTTATTTATCTGGCTGTGCCAGGTCTTAGCTGCATCTTCACTGTGACATGAGCCCTCTTAGTTGCAGCATGTGGGATCTCATTCCCTAACCAGGGGTCGAACCCCTTCCATTGGGAACATGGTGTCTTAGCCACTGGACTTCCAGGGAAGTCCTAAAACCCTTTTCTTGATCCCACATTCCTCTCCATTGACCACCCGGTTTCTGAGAGTCCGCTGTCTACAGTCATCTTCCTCCCATCTCCTTCGTGATCTCCTCCCCACTAAGGGCCCCCACACCAGGAATCTGCATTCTAGAAAAGCCTGGCCAGGGCCACCCACCTTAGTGACTGCCTGGCAGGAGGAAACAGAAGCTGCCCCAGAAGAAAAGGGCTGGGGGGGGGGGGCTGCCCTGGAGGGCTCTGGGATAGGGGATCACTTGCTAGGCAGCAGGACCAGTCTCAGACTCACCTACCTCAACCCCTGACTCCAAGTCTGGAGCCTGGGAAGAAGCCCTGGGCATATGACCACACCCTACCAGCCTCCACTCCGCGCACACACACCCAGGCACACCCAGCCTCTCTCATGAAGAACACAGGATAAGAGGGAAAACTGGAGAGCCAGCTAACACTTACAAAAGGTGTATTCCATACTGGTGAGTTTGCATCATAACTGCTTCAATTGTAAGAGCAATTGGGGAAACGGAGGCAAAGAGAGACGCTGTCGCCTGGCTAGTCACACAGCTGGGAAGTGGCAACCCGAGTCTGAACCCTTCTCTCTCTGAGTTGGGGCTTCCCAGGTGGCACTATTGGTAAAAAAAAAAAAAGAAAACCTGCCTGCCAATGCAGGAGACATAAGAGACAGGGGTTCAATTCCTGGGTGGGGAAGATTTCCTGGAGGAGGGTGTAGCAACCCACTCCAGTATTCTTGCCTAGAGAATCCCCATGAACAGAGGCGTCTGGTGGGCTACAGTTCATGGGGTCACAAAGAGTCAGATACGACTGAGTGACTTGGCATGCAGGCACTCTTTGAGGTGAGAGGCCTGCCTGTGCTAAATATCTTATTTCCCCGCAGGGACAGTGGGATCCACAGAGCTATCCACCAGGTGGGTTCTATTATCCACCAGTGGTGCAGATGAGGAAGCTGAGGCTCAGACGCGCTGCTGGGCTGTGCTAGGAAGGAGACAGCTTGACTGGGGCTCCAGTCCCAAGTCGGGTACCCAGAACCTGGTCTTTTAACCACTCCAGTCACAAAGGTTCTCCAGGCCTCTATCTCAACATCCTTAAGGTGGGGTTCATTGCAGAATCCAGGTTATGAGGACCACGTGCCAGCAGGCTTGTAAAGAGCCCCTTGTGGGGTCTGGCCAAACAGGAGGGTCTGATTTGGGTGAGTTGAGGACACAATAGGGACGGAGGCTGGGAAAAATTTTCCCATGGCCCCCGTCAATCAACCTCTCTCCAACCTGGGACAGTTAAATCTGCCACCCTCCCCCGCCCTCCGCTCCCATCCCCCACTCCCTAGCCTGAGATCCCCTTTCCTGGCGGTCACTTAAGTGCCCCTCCGGCCCCTCGCACGAACAGCGCCGCCTCTGTGTCCGGCGCGGGGCCAGCGTCTCTCCAGGTTTCTCAGCGTTGCCCAGAGACGGGTGGGCTGTCGGCGGGCCCTCGCCTCCGGCACGCAGAACCCTGCCCGCCCAGGCCCCAGGACCCCGGATCCAGAACAATAGGCAGGCCGCAGGGGAGGAGGGGAGACAGGCGGGGCTGGGGCCTCGGGGGGCCTGGGAACCGAGCAGCTCGGGGTCCGTGTGCAGGGAGGGCGGGGGGGGGGGGTCTTACGATCAGACAGAGGCTCCCGGAGGAGTGGAAGCTCGTGGTGGGTGGAGGGGAGTGAGGCGCACCCAACCAGGAGGGAGCTCGAGGCGGCCGGAGAGCTTTGCCCCCTCCCCAACGGCGGCNCTGGAGGGCTCTGGGATAGGGGATCACTTGCTAGGCAGCAGGACCAGTCTCAGACTCACCTACCTCAACCCCTGACTCCAAGTCTGGAGCCTGGGAAGAAGCCCTGGGCATATGACCACACCCTACCAGCCTCCACTCCGCGCACACACACCCAGGCACACCCAGCCTCTCTCATGAAGAACACAGGATAAGAGGGAAAACTGGAGAGCCAGCTAACACTTACAAAAGGTGTATTCCATACTGGTGAGTTTGCATCATAACTGCTTCAATTGTAAGAGCAATTGGGGAAACGGAGGCAAAGAGAGACGCTGTCGCCTGGCTAGTCACACAGCTGGGAAGTGGCAACCCGAGTCTGAACCCTTCTCTCTCTGAGTTGGGGCTTCCCAGGTGGCACTATTGGTAAAAAAAAAAAAAGAAAACCTGCCTGCCAATGCAGGAGACATAAGAGACAGGGGTTCAATTCCTGGGTGGGGAAGATTTCCTGGAGGAGGGTGTAGCAACCCACTCCAGTATTCTTGCCTAGAGAATCCCCATGAACAGAGGCGTCTGGTGGGCTACAGTTCATGGGGTCACAAAGAGTCAGATACGACTGAGTGACTTGGCATGCAGGCACTCTTTGAGGTGAGAGGCCTGCCTGTGCTAAATATCTTATTTCCCCGCAGGGACAGTGGGATCCACAGAGCTATCCACCAGGTGGGTTCTATTATCCACCAGTGGTGCAGATGAGGAAGCTGAGGCTCAGACGCGCTGCTGGGCTGTGCTAGGAAGGAGACAGCTTGACTGGGGCTCCAGTCCCAAGTCGGGTACCCAGAACCTGGTCTTTTAACCACTCCAGTCACAAAGGTTCTCCAGGCCTCTATCTCAACATCCTTAAGGTGGGGTTCATTGCAGAATCCAGGTTATGAGGACCACGTGCCAGCAGGCTTGTAAAGAGCCCCTTGTGGGGTCTGGCCAAACAGGAGGGTCTGATTTGGGTGAGTTGAGGACACAATAGGGACGGAGGCTGGGAAAAATTTTCCCATGGCCCCCGTCAATCAACCTCTCTCCAACCTGGGACAGTTAAATCTGCCACCCTCCCCCGCCCTCCGCTCCCATCCCCCACTCCCTAGCCTGAGATCCCCTTTCCTGGCGGTCACTTAAGTGCCCCTCCGGCCCCTCGCACGAACAGCGCCGCCTCTGTGTCCGGCGCGGGGCCAGCGTCTCTCCAGGTTTCTCAGCGTTGCCCAGAGACGGGTGGGCTGTCGGCGGGCCCTCGCCTCCGGCACGCAGAACCCTGCCCGCCCAGGCCCCAGGACCCCGGATCCAGAACAATAGGCAGGCCGCAGGGGAGGAGGGGAGACAGGCGGGGCTGGGGCCTCGGGGGGCCTGGGAACCGAGCAGCTCGGGGTCCGTGTGCAGGGAGGGCGGGGGGGGGGGGTCTTACGATCAGACAGAGGCTCCCGGAGGAGTGGAAGCTCGTGGTGGGTGGAGGGGAGTGAGGCGCACCCAACCAGGAGGGAGCTCGAGGCGGCCGGAGAGCTTTGCCCCCTCCCCAACGGCGGCTCCGGAAGGAGGGGCCGCCCATTCCCCCCAGCCACTGGGCTCGTGCGGGGAACAGGTGTCCGGGGTTCTGAAGGTAGGACGAAGGGGCACAATCCCTTTCGGAAGTGAAGCGGCATCGGGGCCCCGCACCGCTATAAATACTCACAGCTGACTAGGGGGAGGGGACCTGAAGGACCCGAGAAGTGGGGTGTAGGGTGCGGGATGGAGGGCGACCCTGAGCTTGGGGACGCGGCCAAGCTTCTGGGAGGATGCGAAACCCGGTGACGTGCTACATTCCGGACCCTGGCGTCCTGGGGACCCAGGGGAGGGTAGAACTGGGAGTGTCCATAACCTTTATGAGCCCCGCCCCTCGCCGAGCTCCGCCCCCTCGCCGAGCTGCCTCGGGGTCTGAGCCCACTCCACTCTCTCAGCCCCTCCCCTTCCGTCGCCCTCTCCTCATCTTTGGCCCCCTCCCCTCGCTTAGTCTCCTCTCTGTCTCAACCCCTCCGCTCTCAGCTCCCCCTTTCTAAGCACCCCCTGCCACCTTTCAGCTCCTTGTGGGGAGAGGTGTCCTGGGACAGCCCCTTCCGGCTGTTCCAGGTAGACACTTGACTTCTTGGCCGGCGGGGGCTACCCTGGCTCCTCCTTATGTGTTGTATCACCCTCGTATTCTGTGATTAGAACAGCCAGAGCTTTTGGGGTTCCGCCCTCACCGATTGCCCCTCATGCCCAATTATCTCCTACCTCCAACACCCAGTCCAGGGCTAGGGTCCTTATCAGAAACTGCCAGAAAGACCTTCATGCAGGCACACCCCCTTCAAGTCCCTGCCCTAGACCTCTTACCCCTTGCTTCCCAGACCCAGGAGCCAATTTTTGAAATGAGGGATGGGTAGAAATCCTAACTTCATTCATTCATTTTTTCATTCATATTCTTCAACAAACACTGAATGAGCACCCACTGCCTGCAAGTCTGTGCTGGAGGTTGGGGATACAGCTCACTGACCAGTGGGGAAGATAGTCAGTGGGGTGATGGAGGTCAGAGGGCTGTGATGGGGAGGCAATAGGGGTCAGGGAGGTGATGGGTTCCAGAGGAAAGGCTTCCCACAGGAGGTGTCATCTAAACTGAAGGCTAAAGATATTAGGGCCCAAGAAAGTGTGTACCTAGCAGAGAACCACAAGTGCAAAGGCCCTGAGGCAGGAGCAAGAGCCCCTGGCTTCCAGTCCCAGCTTTGCTGTTTATTTGCTGTGTGACCTGGACAAGTGACGGTTTCTTTCTCATTGTTACCAGCGCTCAATGGAAGGGCTCAGCTGGGCACCTGGTACACAAGAGACGCTCCATAAATATCTGCTGAATGTTGATGAAGGAACTGTGGTTCTAGAGGGTTTTCATGAAAGAGAA
>SJYA01001140.1:1690160-1739929 GCA_006410615.1 Neotragus moschatus | reverse complement strand
TGACCCCCCCATCTCTGTGGATCTGACTCCTCTAGGGACCTCCTGTGAGTGGAATCAGGCAATGTGTGTCTTTCTATGTCTGGCTTCTCTCCCTGAGCATCACTCCTCAAGTTTCACCCAGGTTGCAGGAGTTGTCCTGCAGAGTCCACGCTCATTCTACCTCCAGTTTTCTTGCTCCTGATGAAGGCGGCTCACCACTCCATCGTGGATTAAAAAAATGAATTAACAAAAGGCCTCTCAGAGAGTAGGATATTGACCAAACACATGAGGGTTTCCCAAGAAGCGGGAAGAGCAAGTGCAAAGGCCCTGGTATGAGGCTGAGCTCCATATGTCATCTCAGCTGGGAAGGGAAGCCCAGTGGAGGGTGGATTTTGAACAAGGAGCTCCCCTCCCCCAAGTGACACTGCCCCCTCTCTGCCTCAGTTTCCTATCCACCCCCAGGACAGACCCCAGGGAGCTCAATGGTCCCTAGGCCCCTTGTCACTTCCTCCTCTGGGGACCAGGATACCCCTTGCCTGTCTGCATATGCAGATGAGACCTTGGAGCATGGGCTTCTGGGAGGGCCCTGGACACACCCAGGCCTTTCTGGGGATGTTGCTTGCTGATTCTGACAGGAAGAAAGCACTGTAATTGCTTGAAGTTTTACTCACAAATCAGGCAGTGGCTCCTGCCACTTTTCTCTCTACTGTTTCCCATGGGTATGTATGTGTGGAACTTGGAGCTCCAGCCAGGCACACAGTCACTTCAAGCCACAGCCTTGAGTCCAAGGGACTGGAGAGAGGGTCTCAGGCTGGGCAAGCCCCAGCCATCCCGGCTGGCTGCCTGGCTGAAGGCCTGCTATGCATACAGGCTGGCCTGACTAACACATACCCTCTCCCCTGCAGTGGAGGGGGACTTGGGCAAACTCTGGGGCCAGGCATGCTGGGTTGAAATCCTTGCTCTGGCTCAAAATGTGTATTGTACCTGGAGCTGTGCAGTGCACACACTTAATAAGTGCTCCTGAAGTTATTGTTTCACTGGATGCCCCTCCCCGAGCCTGAAGAGTTGGCCTCATTGCCCCGTTTTGCTGCCCAGGGAACTGAGTGACCCAGGGCTCCTGCCCAGCTGGGCCTCAGTTTCCCCGTCTGAACAACGAAGGTAGAGCTTTCAAGCTCCCATTCATTCACTCATTTGTTCAACACATTTGTTGAATGCTTACTGTGTGCCAGACCCTAGACCCCAGGGACAGCCATGACCAAGAGAAACTCTGGCCCTGCCCTGGTAGAGCTGATTGGGTGTAGGGGTGTGGGGAGGGGGAAATGAGAAGAGAAACAAGTAATAGATAAAAAAACAATACTCTTGGTAAAAAGGTACAGCAAAGCAAGGATTTCCCTGGAGATCCAGGGGTTAAGACTGTGCTCCCACTGTAGGGAGCATGGGTTCAATCCCTGGTTGGGGAACGAATGTCATGTGCTACACCATGTGGCTGAAAAAAAAAAAATAGATTAAAATTTAAAAATTGTACAGCAAAGCAATTCAAACAGAGAAAAGGGAGTGATTGTTTAGACAGGGGGTGTGTTAGGGGAACATTGAGCTGAGACCTGGAGCCGTTCAGATATCTGAGGGGAAAATGACTCTATTGGGGGCAAGGACAGTGCAAAAGCCCTGAGGCTTGACTGACAAGTTGGAGGAACAGGGAGGAATAAGGAATTCAGTGTGGCTGAAGCAGAGTGATGGAGGGGGTCCTGGGGAGGACTGGATGAAAGGGGCACAAGACAGGGTCACGACTGAGGCTCCTAGACACACAGCAAGCCAGAACTACCAGGGACTTCAAAGGTGGTCCAGTGGCTAAGACTCCGTCCTCTCAGTGGAGGGGGCCTGGGTTCAATCCTTGGTCAGGGAACTAGATCCCACAGGCCACGACTAAGAGTTCACACACCACAACTAAAAGATCCTGTATGCCACAAATATAAATAAATAAATACTAAAAAAAAGAAAGAAAGAAAGAAAGAACTACTGTATGGGCCTTCCTGAAGGCTGCCTTCTGCCCTCCAGCCCCCATTCACATCTATATCCCTAAGATTTCTGCATAACAAGCAATTATTAAGTACCCTAAGAGTGGGACCATAAAGAAGGCTAAGCACTGAATAATTGATGCCTTTGAACTCTCGTTCTGGAGAAGACTCTTGAGAGTCCCTTGTACTGCAGGGAGATCAAACCAGTCAATCCTAAAGAAAATAAACCCTGAATATTCATTGGAAGGACTGATGCTGAAGCTNTGGGACCATAAAGAAGGCTAAGCACTGAATAATTGATGCCTTTGAACTCTCGTTCTGGAGAAGACTCTTGAGAGTCCCTTGTACTGCAGGGAGATCAAACCAGTCAATCCTAAAGAAAATAAACCCTGAATATTCATTGGAAGGACTGATGCTGAAGCTGAAGCGCCAATACTTTGGCCACCTGATGCGAAAAGCCAACTCAGTGGAAAAGAACCTGATGCCGGGAAAGATTGAGGGCAGGAGCAGGAGGCGACAACAGAGGCTGAGATGGTTGGATGGCATCATTGGCTCAATGGACATGGGTTTGAGCAAACTCTGGGAGATAGTGAAGGATGGGGAAGCCTGGCGTGCTGCAGTCTGTGGGGTCGTAAAGAGTCGGGACACCGCTTAGGGACCGAACAACAACTGAGGGCTAGGTGTTGTTCTAGTCAACGGGGATTCATCAGGGCATAAAACAATGCTGTGCGGGAGACGATAAACAATGTTTGGTTGTGAAAAATAGGATGAAGAAAACCAGAGCAAGGTAAGAAGATAGCAAGGGACAATGTGCTGCCGTAGGTGCAAGGTCAGGGTGGCCTTGCTTTGGAGGTAACATTTGAGATCTGAGACTTGGAAGAGCAGAGGGGCCACATGGATCTGTGGGAGAGGGGAAACCATTCCAGGTAAAGAAGAGAAAGTGCAAAGGCCCTGGGGCAGGTCAAGCTTAGTACAAAAACTACTTTCAGTGAAAGTGTTAGTCCCTCAGTCGTGTCTGACTCAGTTCTTCTGTCTGTGGGATTTCCCAGCAAGGACACTGGAGTGCATTCTTATTCTCTTCTCCAGGGAATCTTCCCAATCCAGGGATCAAATCGACATCTCCCGCATTGCAGGCAGATTCTTTACCATCTGAGCCACCAGGGAAACCCATTCAGAGACACCATCAAGCCCTTAACAGTTATGCCCCAGCATTTCAGAGTGCAGTTTCCTCTTCCAGGTGGCCCCCCAGGATCCTCAGTGTTTCTAGATGACAGAGGCACCCATGGGAGTTCCTGGGCAGTCCAGTGGTTAAAACCTCACGTTCCCAATGCTCCCAGTGCAGGAAGCATGGGTTCAATCCCTAGTTGGGGAACTAAGATCCCACATGCTGCAAGGTGCAACAAAGTCAGGCTCAGCAGTGCGCAGGCAGAGGGTGAAGTCATCAAGACCCTCCTTGGGATCACCTCAAGTGAGAGACCCTAAGTCACGTGCCTTAAGAACCTTCCAAGCTAGGAGGTCCCTGAGTCCTTGTAAATTACTAAAAGCATGGGGTTCAGGACCTTCTTGGTGGCCCAGTGGTTAAGAATCCGCCTGCTAATGAAGGGGACATGGGTTCGATCCCTGATCCAGGAACTAAGATTCCACATGCCACAGGGCAGCTAAGCCTGTGAGCCATAACGACTGAAGCCCACGAGCCCTAGAGCCTGTGCTCCACAAGAGAAGCTAAGGCAATGGGAAGCATGAGCACCTCAATGAGAGAGTAGCCCCCACTGGTGGCAACTAGAGAAAAGCTCCTGTGCTCTAAGAAAAACCCAGCATGGCCATAAATAAAGAAATTAATTTAATTAAATATTTTTTTAAAGCTTGGGGTTCAAATTCCAGCTTTATTTCCCGGCTATGTGAGTGGCCAAGTCGTTCCTCTCTGGGTCTGTTTCCACACCTGAAAATGGGATTAAAAAAACGTTGTCACGCTCTAGAATCATGGGGTTACTTATAGTAAGTGCTCAGTAAGTCTTAAGTCTTCATTATAATAATTTCTATACGCATCATATGGGTCCTTTTCAGGCAGCAGGCCTAGGGGTGGCTGTCATTTCAGAAAAGAGCCACACTCTCTCTGGGCACCAGGTCCCCCAGGGCCCCAGGAGTGCTTTTAAACCTGAGGACAGGAGTCCCCCAAAATGCCTGCAGCGGGTAGGGGTCAAAGGGCAAGGGGCGGGGATAGGTCAAGGCCATGCCCCCACCACCACCACATACACACACGCACACGCACACCCCTACCCCCTCACGGGCTCTAGGTTGGTTAGGTCTGCGGAAGGACCAGCTGGGAGGATTTAGTCAGCGCATCTGCCGCCGGAACAGCTGCCGTTCTGGGGGGGCTGGAGGGGGATTTGGGACGAGTGAAAAATCTGTCCGAGGAGAATCGCGTCTGCGCTGCCCAGCTGCCAGCTCAGACTAGGGGGACACCCCGAATCCGCCCGGACCCCGAGCCCCTCCCCTGCGGGGGCCACCCCCACGTGCCTTGGGGGGAGGGGGCGTCGGGGTGGCCCAGACGTCACAGGCAGCCTCAGCCAATCGGAGCTGCCCTTTCCGAGCCCCCGGGGGATTCCCAGGCCCTAGCCGGGGCTGAGCCCGCGACCCAGCACCTACGACCCCCAACCTGGGCTTAAAAGAGGGCCCAGACCTAACTGGGGGAAACCAAGGCTGGGACGCTCCAGGAAGGGGGAGGGACCCAGTTGACCCCCCTGAGAGTCTCAGTCCAGCCGCCAGGCTCCTGCGAGGCCCAGAGAGGGGCAGGACGGCCGGAGTCACACAGCTGGGCGGCTAGATGGAGAGCGCTGATTGGGGGCGCGCACGCAGCGGGGCGGGGTTTCCCAGCACCCCTAGGCGCTAGGCACTAAGGCTGGGATAAGCTTCAACCCATCCCGGGAGACCCAAAGGCCGCTTGACTCACCCCAGGTCTCCCCGGGACCCCTCGGACCCGGGGCCGCGGCCGGGACGCCCAGGGAGGAAGGTGTTGGTGGCCGCCGGGCATCCGCAAAACCCGCGCTGGATTCCTCCTGGGTCGGAGCTGGACTGGGGCGCCGCGCCGACCCACCTGGCCTAAAAAACTGAGGCCTGGAGGGGCGGGGCTTTGCTCAGTGTCACACAATTGTGAGGACTCTGCTGGTTCTGCCCCGTCCCTGGGCCTCCCTGGCTCACCCGGCGGGCAAGCTGTGAACTTCCTGCCACCCTCTTCCAGGTCAAGGCTCAGACAGTCAGGAGCCCAGGGCGGGGGAGGGAGCAGCCAAGTCTGACCTTGCCCCCGTCCAGGGCATGAAAGACTCATTCATGAGTGCTGAAGCCTGGGTGGCAGCTGAGCCGGGCCGCGGGGGTGGGGCCTCCTCAGGGCCTTTTGTCCTGGCGGGTCCCTCTGCGTAGTACACGCTGACTTCCCACCACCCCTTGCACCCCGTGTGCTCTGTCAAATCTGTCCAGGGTACTTTTCTGGCCCCTAGGTCACCTCCTAGTCTTCCTGGGCCGCTCAACGCCCTCATCTACCTATACCTTGAACTCTCCAGCAGATTCTTTTGTCTCCCCTCCTAGACTTTAGGCACGAGCCAGTTTGCCTTACTGACTGCTCAGCTCAGTACTTGGCACAAAATTGTTGTTCAGTCACTCAGTTGTACCTGACCACGGCTCCATGGACTGCAGCACACCAGGCTTCCCTGTCCTTCACCAACTCCCAGAGCTTGCTCAAACTCATGTNGGCACGAGCCAGTTTGCCTTACTGACTGCTCAGCTCAGTACTTGGCACAAAATTGTTGTTCAGTCACTCAGTTGTACCTGACCACGGCTCCATGGACTGCAGCACACCAGGCTTCCCTGTCCTTCACCAACTCCCAGAGCTTGCTCAAACTCATGTCCATCAAGTGGGTGATGCCATACAACCATCTCATCCTCTGTATCCCCTTTTCCTCTTGACACACAGTAGATACTCAATCAATGTTCGTTGAAGGAATGGTTTTGCAGAGGATCCCAGTTGGGCCAAGAATGGTTCAGAGGTGAGAGGAAAATGCGGAGCCTGGAAGCCAAGCTAGGGTGCCTGTCCCCCATCCCCTTTGCAAGGCAGGCCTCAGCCTCCCCAGCACACAAGGGAATCAAGTCTGAATGGCTGCAGGCAGGTGCAGGCTGATTTGCCTGGGACTCTGGCTCAGCCGGAAAGCTGGTCAGAGCAAAACCACCGGCAGGAAGGCCTGGCTGCTGGCGGAGGTTTGTGGTCGCCAGGACGGCCCCTGGGCAGATGCCTGGGCCCTGGAAGGATGGGGTTGTCTCCATGGATGTCAGGGAGGCTGCAGGTGGCCCAGGATCTAGTGTCCCACTGTGTGCGCCACTTGGAAGCCACACAGCTTGCCTGAGCCCCCAGACTTCTGGGTGCCCTGGGTAGGACACACACACCAAAGGTGTCTAGGACCAGAGCAAGCAGTCCTGTGCCAGCTGGTGGACCTCTCTGTGCCCAGTCTATGGGAGCCTGTGTGACTGCCTTGAAGACTGAACAATGCCATTTAAGCCTCTAACACAAGCACTCAGCACATGTGCAAGAGATGTCACTAGATAAACACACAACTGACTGTGTAGCTTCCCAAGCTCCTCCATCCATGGGATTCTCCAGGCAAGAATACTTGAGTGGGTAGCCATTCCTTTCTCCAGGGGATCGTCCCATCCTAAGGACTGAACCCTGGTCTCCTGCATTGCAAGTGAATTCTTTACCATCTGAACCACACAGAGTGGTCCAACTTTTATTGAGCACCTCTTGGACAGAGAGGGACACTGAGGTGCTCAAAGGCTCCTGCTGTTCTGAGGTCACAGGGAGGCACGGAGGTGCCTAGGGGTGGTCTCTGAAACAGGAAGACCAGTTTGTCTTGCAGTCCCAAAGGCAGGAAACAGGAGTGCTCTCCACTGGCTATGGGGATGCTGCAGCCACCCCCCCCCCTCCACAGTCTCTTTCTTGGTCAGGTTCCTTTGGGCGCTGGGATCGAAGACAGACTCTAGGGCTGTGTACCATGGTCTCTGCAGCCAGCTTGCTCTGTTCAACCCCAGTTCAGCCACTTTCTAACTGGGTGACCTTGGACAAGACGCCTCTCATGCCTCAGTTTCCTTACGTGCCTATTGAGTGTTGTTAAATATAATTTGTGGACTGAATAAATGACTTCATAAATGAAGAGGGCCATGTAGCCCCTCTGGGTTCCCGACACCGCAGTCTCCTGGTCATATCCAGCATTTCACAGAGGGTGGATCCTGAGGATGCAGGTCGGCCAGAGTGGACCCGGGCAGTAAATTGGGGGAGGAGCCGGCAATTAGACTTTCCACCGGGACCAAAGCAGAGTGATTTCTGTTGGGTCGCCCCTCCACCCACACCCCCGGCCCTGCCCTCAGCGCCTTCGGCCGCCCACCCGGCTCCGCCCTCCGTTCCGCGCCGCCCAAGCTCCTGGCCAGGTTTTGCGCGGCTCCGGCCCGGCTTGGTAAGGGGGGGTTGCCGAGGGGGGGCGGAGGTGGCGGAGTCGCGAGTCGCAGCGGCGGCCGCGGCGGGCAGAGGAGATGCGGCCGCGGCGCGCCCCCGGTCCGGCCGCCGCGCAGCGCCCCCCCCGGAGCCGACGCCAGCGCGCCGGGGGCCGGGGCTGAGCCCCCTCCCCCAGCGCAGCGCCGCGGGCCCGGGGGCGGGGAGAGCGCGCGCCCCCAGCCCCCCTCCCCACCCTGGGATGCCTGGCTGAGCTGGCCGGGCCGGGACAGGTGCGCGCACCGACCCCCTCCACCACCCGCGCCCTCCCGCCCTCGCGCTCACTCCCGCGCACTCGCGGCGGCCGCGGCTCCGAGGTAAGCGCCCCGGGGCGTCTGCAAGAAGGGAGGCTGGGGAGGCGCTATCCTGGGGGTGTCTGTCGGCACGCAGCTGGGGGCCTTAATTGTTGGCTGAGGTGGCCGGGTCAGGCGTTATGATGGGGGGGCCTGAGGACCCGGCCACTGGGAGGGGGATGGATTGAGCCGGGGAGGGGGCTATGTGGAGCGCTATAACGGGAGGTTCTGTCGGCAACGCAACTGGGGAGGAGGCTGGATTTTCGGGGGGTCGCAGTATGGAGCGATAGAATGGGGGACCAGTCAGAACGCTTTGAAGGGTCTGGATTTGGGCCTGGGTCTCTGAATGAGACTCCGTAACGGGGGTGTCTAATGGCACCGCAGCTGGGGGGGCCTGAATTGTTGACTGGGGGCCTGTATGTGGAGCTATAATGGGGGTTCTGTCGGTACCACAGAAGGTGGAGGTTTTGTCCATGGGGGGCGCCGTAGAAAGCACAATAACGGGGGCTCGCGGCTGCGCCGCTGGAGAGCTGGATTGGGGCCCAGGTGGGGGTGTTCAGGGCAGGCAGGGGGCCTGCTGGCCGGGGATGGGGGATGCGTTGGGGGGCGGAGCCCTGAGCGCTAAGTCGAGGGGCCGGTGCGGTGGTCCTGGCGAAGCGAGGCCCCTCCGCCCCACTCCACGGTCCATCCGTGGCACCTTGGGCGCCCCTGAGCCCTCTCCAGCCTCACGCCCGGCCCAGAAGCAATCCAGGGCTGGGGCCGCGAGGGAGGGGCCGTGGTGCGGGGGGAGAGTCAACGGGTCCGGATCACCCCAACCTTGCCGCTGCAGTGGGGGCCCATGTTTCGGGGCCCCCCAAGAGCTGACAAAGGGACAAAGAAAGCGTCTTTCTCTCGCAGTGCGTTGGGAGGGGTGGGGGGCACCGAATGTGGCCCCCTCCTGTGGGCGCTGATTGGTCTCTAGGGAGGGGGTCTCGCAACCCCTGTCCTGCCTCAGGATGCCCTCCGGGTTTGGGGCCCCTCCTAGGTGGGGCGCTGCCATAGCCCCCGCCCCTGCTCTGCCCCTGCCCTGTCGTGTAGACGCTGAAGCTAGGAGTATTTGCAAGAGTCCTGGGGTTGGGGTTGACTCCCAGACCCTCAGCCACTAGCTGAGGTCTTTGACATCCTCCCTCTGAGGCTGTTATCTTTGATTCTGGGACTGGAGGGGAGCTGAGGCTGGAGGTTAGGGGATTGGGCCTGCAAGTTTCAGGGGTCTCTTTGGGGTTTAAGGAGGAAGAGGGGACTAATGGCTGGGGTTTCAGAAGGGCCCTCAGTTTGCAAAATTGCAATGCTTTATATGTTTCTGTGTTCATTTAGTTTCTCAAGGGGTACAGTGTGCTCTTCAAAGTCAAAGTTCAGTACTCCTGCAGCGTCCCCTTCCCTACAGACACTGGCTAGCCCCTTTTCCACATACCTGTATATGGTGTCTTTCAGGATGAAGTTTTGGGATGTAATTGAGGGATGGCTGAAACTCTGTATAGACAGAGTATGGGGTATGGGAAAGCGGCTGGGGGCCGTGGGTGGGGTCAGGATTCTCCTGGGAGGAGGTCCTGAGCTCTTTGGGAAGGTAGGTGTGGATCTCTATGGCTCGAGGAGACCACCTTGGATAACCCACAGGTGGCAGCCTGGCAGGAGGCTCATTAAACTGTAGCGTGTACTTGCTGAGCTGACCTGTTTCCCCCAACAGACAGGGAAACTGAGGCCCAGGGAGGTGGCAGGATGGGTGAAGAGGGAAGCCATTCCCTCTGCTGCTGGGGCTGCTAGGTGGGGTCAAGGGGGAGAGGAACCCCCATATCAGCTGAAACCCAAAACACCAGCCCAAAGGTTTCCTTGGAAACCCCAGTCCCCCACCCCCACCCCACTGACCTGAGCAGGGCAGACATTAGACCTGGAGGATCCAATGCCCCACCCCCCTCNGGGGTCAAGGGGGAGAGGAACCCCCATATCAGCTGAAACCCAAAACACCAGCCCAAAGGTTTCCTTGGAAACCCCAGTCCCCCACCCCCACCCCACTGACCTGAGCAGGGCAGACATTAGACCTGGAGGATCCAATGCCCCACCCCTCTCAAAAAAAAAAAAAAAGCATCATAGAGAAGACCAGGGCATGAGAAGAGGGGTACTGCTGTGTGGCCTCAGACAAGTCACTAGCTGTCTCTAGGTTGCAATCGCCCCAGAAAGTGCTCTTGGTTCTAGGACCTGAGTGGAAGATGAGGCAGAGAGATGTACCACGGAATACCCTGGGTATGTAACCTCTCCCTCTGGTCCCCGCCTGCCTTCTGCCAGGGCTGAGTACCCACGGGCCTCATGGTCCTATCACCTTCTCTGCTTGGAGGTGAGAAGGTGTTTCCCAGAGGAGGTATTGAGTCACCAGGGAGGGACTATTCACCTCTGTCCACTGGGGAAAGAAGGTGCTGGATACTTGGGCTGTAGGAGGCTTTGGCATCTGTACTGGCCGCCTAGGGCTTGAGCAGGGAGTTGCTGGGGTGAGCTGGGACTGGACCAAGAAGAAAGAAATCAAACTGTCCTTGCAAAGGTGACCCTGACGTCAGCTGGCGGGACAGGTAAGCTGGGTCCCCAGGGGCTGAAGGACATGCCGGTCGCTGCCCATCTCCTGGGAAGGAGAGTGTCCCTAGCTGACCCCGGGTTGTGGCTGGCCCTGTCCTGTGTGCCTGGCCCTTTGCCAGCTGATGATGGGGACCCAGAGAGGACTCAGCCAGGGTCAGGACAGGTGGAAGCAGGGGAGGCTGCCTGGAGGAGGGGATACTGGCACTGGGCTTGAAGGATGTTGCCAAAATGAGAGGGGGACACTGATTCCAGGTGGAGAGAGCAGTGGGGAAAGCCACAGAGGGGTGTGTTGGGGGACTCTTGAATGGCTGCACTATTTTAAGTGTGGGCTACAATGAGCAATGAGTCCTGAGAGGTGGCAGGGCCCGTGGATGCCAAGTCGAGGAGCAGGCTTTATCCTAAGGGCAGTAGGGAGCCATGGAAGGTTGTAGAGCAGAGAGAAGAATGGGCAGAGTTTCAGACCCTGAGCAGAAATGAGGAAGAGTAGCTACCAGGAGAGAGTTTCCTGCAAACCCAGTGGGCTTCTCAGAGGGTTGGAGAGTCACTCGTCCAGGGAGGCAAGCAAGTGGGGTTAGGTAGCCATTTTTCCAGAATGCTGGGGAAATGTTTAGGATATAGTGATTCTAAAATTCTAAGCCATTTCAGGGACTGCAGATTCTCAGACTGATTCATCCAAGACCCAGTGGTGACTGGGATTGACTGTGGGTGGGACCTCATTTAGCAGAAGCAGGGACATTGAGACTCAAGACAGCCTTGCCACCTGCCCCACATCCTGTGGTCAAATTATTAATATCTAGGTGTCAGCTTCAGATCCCCGCGCTAGACACCCCCGCCATTGTGATCGGTGCAGGTTTGGCTTCCAGAGCCAGGGTTTGATGTGTGGCCTGAGAGGTCTGGGCCTGAGCCACATAATTCTCTCTTATTATCACAGTCGTTCATCACCTGCCCTTGAGGGATGTCCAAACAAAGTGGCAGTCATTAGAATGTGCTGAGGAGGTGACTTGGGAGGCCGAAGACGCCTCTTCCATCTCTTTAGGCAGTGATACAGGGCACCCCCCCACCCCCAGTCACCTTTGTAGCTCCTTCACTGGCCCCAGGTAGTAGGGGCTACCAAAGGTGGTAGCCCCAGGGCCTGCTGTGAGGGAAGCCCAGTCTAGTGAGGACTACATTTCCCAGGATGCATCTTGTCCCAGGCTGAGCCTGCCTTCCAAGGGCAGACCTAGGAGAGAACTTCCCAACTGCAGGATCCTAGGAGGGATTGTGGGTTCGTGGGTTCTCAGGAGGGCCCTGGGAGAGACCTGGTCTAAAGCAGTTGGGGAGACAAGTGACTACACAGATGCTCCCGGCGGCTCGTTGTGCCATGCCCTGGGCAGGTGATGCTGAGATCTCAGAGGAAAGTTTAACTCTAGTGTCTGATTGGCCCTCAAGGGTTGTCCAGGCTCAAAGAGGGGAAATACGCAGACACTGGCCCTCTTTGCTACGAGGGATCAGAGTTGGGGCAAAATGGGGCAAGGGAAAATTGTGTCTGTATAGTGGGGATCAGAGAAGATGTACTGAGGAGGGACATTGCAGCTAGGACTATGACGGATATGTAGGAGTTCACCAGGTTACACGTCTTCTGATAGTTTCAGAGCCTTCTCTCTTTCCTGAAGGCTGAGTCAGTGTCCCCTGGGGCAGCTGAGATAGCCCATCTGAGTTTTTGCCCTTGAAGATTGCCACAACATCCATCTCTTCACTCACTCACTCACTCATGCCCCTTCTCTGAGCCTTGGTTTCCCCATCTGTGAGACACAGATGCTATTCTCTCTCCCTGACGGTTGAACATTTAAACAAGAGGATGCAGACAATGCCAGGCCTGGTCCTGTTCTTTTCTTACTCTAGAAAAAGAAATTACTTTGAAAAACAAAGAGCTTGTGGCCTCTGGTCCTGATCTCTTTGAAGGTGTGGGGTCTTGGCTTTCATTCCACGAGCTGACAGATGAGCTCCTACTATGTGTGCCTACTATGTGCCAGGTGCTGCGTACCCAACAATGAGCAAGGCCAAGCAGGCCCTGCCCTGCTGAGCTCATACCTAATGGGAACATGGCCACTAACTAAAGAAAGTAAATCAAATATAACAAGTGCCCTGAGGACAGTGACACTGGATGGTGTCACTGAGAGGGGAGGGGCTGTTTCAGCTGATGGTGTCAGAGAGTGTCTTTGAGGAGGTGACATTTGAGCTGAGACCTGGAAAATGAAAAGGAGCCAGTCTGCAAAGACCTGGAGGAAGAGCATTCCAGGAAGAGGGCACAGCCCTTGCAAAGGCCCTGGGGCAGGACTGTGCCTGGTGTTGTTGGAGGAACAGCAAGAAGGCCTGTGTGGCTGGAGCAGAGTGAGCAAGGGGGAGAGAGGGAAGAGGGAAGGGCAGGGAGGGGACGAGATCCCCCTGCACATTGTGCAGGGCCTCATGGGCTCTAGGGAGTACTTGAACTTTTGGAGGTGGGTGCCCCAAGGGCTGTGGGCAGAGGAGGGGGCGGGACCTGCCTCGGTGCTCACAGGTGCTGTTTGGTCGCTGCAGAGAGTGCAGACTGTGGGCAGCCAAAGCTGGGGGACCAGGTGGAAGGGACTCCACTGGTCCAGGGGAGCAAGGATGGGGAACAGCCAGGGTGAGGCAGCAGAGAGGAAAAGTGGGTGGGTCGGAGTAGATGGCGGACTTTCTAGATGTGCAGAGGGGCTGAGAGCCCCTTTCTCTAGGGGCACGTAGCTCCTGTGGTAAAGAATCTGCCTGCAATATGGGAGACCTGAGTTCGATCCTTGGATTGAGAAGATCCCTTGGAGGAAGGCATGGCAACCCACTCCAGTATTCTTGCCTGGAGAATCCCCATGGANGCCCCTTTCTCTAGGGGCACGTAGCTCCTGTGGTAAAGAATCTGCCTGCAATATGGGAGACCTGAGTTCGATCCTTGGATTGAGAAGATCCCTTGGAGGAAGGCATGGCAACCCACTCCAGTATTCTTGCCTGGAGAATCCCCATGGACAGAGGAACCTGGTGGGCTGCAGTCCATTGGGTCACAACAAGTCAGACATGACTGAGCAACTAAATACAGCACGGCATGTAGCACTGTGGTTAAGAGTGTGATATTGGGACCATATGGGTTAGGTTCAAAACCCACTCTGACCATTTCATAGCTGTGCAACCTTGGGCATATTACCTGCCTACTCTGGGCCACCTAAATTTCCTTACCTATAAAATGGTGAGGAAACCCCTCCTACCTACCCCATCAGTACTTTCTGTAAAGCCCGTTGCACAGAGCTTGGGACACAATAGGTACTCCAAAAATGTTTGCTATTGCTCCCCTTCGAATGTCTAAGCCCCAGGGTGTGGAAGAAATGAGGCTCAGATTAGGCTGGCAAATTCCCCGAGGTCACCTAGCAAAACAGGAGCCCCTGCCCCTCACTGTCTTGCTCTACTGATGCACAGTTCTCAAACCCCACCCCTACCCCAGAACCCACGTCACTCTGCCAGCATCTCCACCATTCCTGAGCCCTGACTCACCAGGACTTGTGGGCCACTGTGACCCCCAGGCCTTCCTCCCAGGACCTATTTCCTGCCTTTGTCTTCTTCAGGTTCATTCGCTAGGTCTTCTATTCCCAGCAGCACTTGGCATGGTCCCACCTGTCTCTTGCCCACCATCACTCAGCAGTGTCCCCCCTCCAGACCTGCCCTTTCGGTCCTGTCTCAGTAGGGGATCCCTGGGGCCTCCCAGACAGGGCCTCTAGGGAAGGGCAGTGACTGGAGGACTTCCGGGTTGGGAGGATCAGCCTGGGGGAGAAGAGGGCTCCCAGAACCCCAAGTGAGGGAGGCCAGGCTAACTATCTTCTCTTCCAGATTGAGGGCCCCAAGGGCAGTGACCAGATCTGTTTGTTCTTGCTACCGTGGAGCCCCTTAGAGTGACTCTTACTCCCCTCTCTCCTGTAAAATTGGACCCCAAGAGCAGGTCCAAAAGTCAGGACCCCTGACTTTTCTGTTTCATCCAAACTGGGATTGACACTAGGGTCTGTTTGCCCCCAGGCTGGCTCTGAGCCCTCAAATGTGAGTTCCTGATCCCAAATCCACAACCCATCTTGAATTCCCTAGGAGCTCCAGCCTCCTCAAGTGGCCCCCTCCCAGGCCCCCTAATTACCCGCTGGGTATAAATCACATTTTAATCTCCTCAGAATGGTCACCGCCTCCCCAAGAAAGCAGCCCTCCCCTTCCCCATTCCTAATTACAAGTTGCTGCTTCCGATTTGCCTCCTGGCGGCCCAATTTCCAAACAGTGATTAAAATTAATTACCCTGGAGCACACCCCCCCGCCCCCCCCCTCTGTCTGGGCCTGGAGCCCTGAGGACCTATCTGTGTCCCCCTCGTGAGGTCCTGCCTCTGCCACTTGGTCTCCCCTGCCCCCAGCTCCCTGAGTGGCTTGGGACAAGGGCAGCCTCTCTCTGGGTCTCTGCTCACTTATCTGCAAAATGTGCAGTTAGACTGTGCAGGCTTGTTGACAGATGGTACATCGTGGGCGCTCAGGAAATGTCAGCAAGAGGCGGTAGAGCCACGTGGCCTGGGTTCAAATCCCAACTCTACCCTTCTGTGCTGTGTGACCTTGGCCAAGTGTCTTAACCTCTCTGAGCTTTGTTTTTTCCCTCTGTAAAATGGTATAATGATGCTGCTTCATAGAGTTGGCTTGGGTAGGAATTGTGTTCAGACCTTCGAAGGGCTTGGCCCAGCAGCTGGCACATAGTAGGGGCTTCATCAAATTTTACCTTAAGAGACTTGCCTGGCAGCCCATTGGTTAAGGCTCAGAACTGCCAATGCTGGGACCTCAGGTTCGACATCTGGTCAGGAAACTAAGATGCCCCCTGCCACAAGGCATGGCCAAAAGATATAATAATAACTTTTTAATTAAAAACTTTTTTAAATTTAAAATCTTAGCTTAAAATCCTGCTCTGCTGGGCTTCTGTATTGTGAGCAGGGAGATAGCTCAAGTACTCTAAACACATTTTCTTTAAGGAGATGCTCAGCACTAATTGGGCACCTACTGTATGCCTGATTCTGTGCATAGTCCTGGTCAGGGCTGAATCCCCGGCTATGCTGGCACACAGTAAGTGCGCAGGAAGTCTGGAATCAACAGATCTGTGTAGCTCTTTCATAAACAGGGACTGTCTGTGGGACATTCATTCAGTGTTTGCTGAGCACCTACTGTGCGCTAGACTCCCCTGTCCCCCGGGGAGTCTTACGTTGTCATCCCCGATTTACAGAGGCAGAAGCAAAACCAGAGAGGGGAAGATGTAACCCTCGGCTGCACAGCAGTCCAGAGCACCTATTACATGTGGCTTATTTACCCATCATGATAACCCGTTGTGGCTGGTTGCCATGCTCTGTTCTCTGATGGAGAAACCAAGACTCTGGGAACCCAGAACACAGGGAAGAGGGCTGAGGATGAAGGGGCTGCACTGCCACCTCCTGGGCTGGGGAGAGGTGAGTTAACAGGTGTGGAGTGAGCACTGGGGGTGTAAGGGGGTCCTCTCTCCTCAGCACCCCTGTGGTCCAGGCCTCAGGGGACTCCCTCTGGCTACTTCTCCAAGTTCCTAGACAGCCCCAGAGCCTGGCTGGGCTGCGCCGGGGGGCGACAGAGGCAGCTGGAGGAGGCAGCTGTAAGTGGAGCCGGTAACTAGACCTGGATGGCGCAGGGGCCCGGCTGCCTGGCCGGGTTACTCGATCCCCCCGGGGACGCTGGGCCCCGGAGCTGGAATCCCGGGGCTGCCGGGCGGACAGGAGCTCCTTCTATGGAACTGGAGACGAGCATCCCGCCCCCATCCTTGCCGCAGCAGATGGAGAAACAGGGGCTCTGAGCCTGGCCCAGGGGTCACTGAGTCACCTGCTGTGGTATAGGGAGGCCCAGAGAGGGTGAGTTGCTGGCCCAAGGTCACCCAGCAAGGTCATTTCACAGAGAGCAAACGTGAGTGCCAAGTGCCTTATTTTACAGACGAGAAAATTCAGGCTGCAGGTCTTGTCCAGGGGTCCTCTCTTAAGATATGGCCGCCTCCCCCGCTGCCAGCATCTTCTTGCCGTGTCTTTAAGGGTTCCAGCCTTTGGGTTTTTGTCTTTTTGGTTTCCCTTGACCACAGGCTAGCAGCCCCTTTGCCAAGACTCTCCTATCATTCTCTGCGTCTGGCACACAAGTGGCACTCAGTAATTGTTCGTCCAATGAGTGAATGAATACCTTGCGATTTGGGGTGCAGAAAGCCAGAGCTGGCCACAGATGCTCCCAAGTTGGTGGGGTTGGGTGAAGCCAAGGGTAAGGTTGAAAGTAGAACTTCCTTGTTAAGGCAGAGAGCTTAGAGTGCTCCTCCCTATGCGCTGGCTTATTCCAGTGGACCTTGTGGCCAGATGCTCCAGCGTGGAATTGGAACACAGAATGTAATTGGATATTAAAAAGATTTTTTCTTAGAAGCTTTATTTTATTTTTGACCATGTCACGTGGCTTGCAAGATCTTATTTTCCTGACCAGGGATCGAACTCATGCCCTGCCATGGTATCTCTGTCTTAACCACTGGGCCGCCAGGGAATTCCCTGGACATTTTTGCATAATAGCTATAACACGATGATAATAATAACTGATGCCCACTCTGAGCTTACTAAGTGCCAGTCCCTAGCTTAGCCCTTTATCTCCAGCTGGGCTGTCAAAACGGCCACTGGCCACATATGACTTGGAGCCACGTGTGGCCAGTCCCAGACCAGGTGTGCCACAAATATACAACACACCCTGGATTCTAAAGATTAAGTACCAGAAGCCAAATTTAGAATGTCTCATTAATCATCCGTGTGTCGATTACAGGTGGAAATAACAAGACTTGGGATCTATTGGGTTAAATGAAACATATTATTAAAATGAATTACACCCTTTGAATGTGGCCGCCAGGAAGAAATTCAAAACCGCACGTACGCGCACGCGGTTTTCTGTAGGACGGTCTGTTCTAGGTGTCTCTCCATCCTCGTAGCAATGTTTTAAGGTCAGATTTATAGCCTTTAGTGGTTTGTAGATGGGGACACCAAGGTTGAGACAGGGGGAGTGACCCCTTGAGGTCTGGAGGCTGGTAAGAGGCAGAGAGCAAATTTGAGTCTGGGCCACAAGATTCTAGAGACTAAGTGGCCACCCCGGGGCTCTTTAGCTGGCAGCATTGTCTGTCCATCCTTCCTCATCCCCAGCCTCCGTTTCCCCAACCGTCTAGCAGGATTGGACAGAGCAAGTGAGAAGGGTGGATAGACACAGGCTTGGCCAGCCTGCTTGGCCTTGGGTTCCTTGGAAACATTTCATAGCCAGAAAGCCAGCAATAAGGGGGTGCAGGCAGCAGGTTCATGCAGGAGTGCCCAGTTTACAGACTGACACGCTTATAGACATGTGTACACGGGGGCAGACAGTCCGCCCCTGCTGGGGCACACACATGTGCGGTGGCTGCATCTGTGGATGTGTGGAACACGCAGACATTGGGACCTGTGGATATTCATAGGGGGATCCGCTCACCTGCGGACTCACATATGTGGTGTAGGGGTGATGGGCAAAGGTGAGCCAGGAAGGGGTTCAGATCTGGGTTCAACTTTGAATGCTGACACTTAGTTCATTCCTTATAACAAGCCATTATTGAGCACCAGCTGTGTACCAGATGCTGTGGGTACTTGTCATTGGCCAAGTACCGGGCCTGCCCTCATGGGGTTCCTAGTCCAGGAAAACAGTTGGGCTCTGAACAGGCTGTTCCGTAGGTGATTATTTCAGTTGGTGGGATCCGTGTATAAGCTCAGCTGCTCAGGATTCTTCTGCCCAAAAATGCACACTCTGGGACTTCCCTGGTGGTCCCGTGGCTAAGACTCTGCACTCTCACTGCAGGAGGCCTGGGTTCTATCCCTCGCCAGGGAACTATATCCCACATGTCACAACCAAGAGTTCTCATCTAAAATGCAGGTTCTCTTTGGGCAGGTCTAGGATAAGCGCAAAACTCAGCATTTCTAACCACCCCAAGTGAGGCTGCTGCCTCTCCTGGTGCAAAGACCATATCTGGAGTAACGGAGTGTCTAAAGGAGCCTTTAAGAGTGTGATACTGTGAGGGTGGGTACGTGGGGAGGGGGGAGGCTGCTGGAGTCCAGCAGGTGAGGGTGGAGACATGAGATGAGGAGGGAGCCCATCCTAAAGGAGATCAGTCCTGAATAGTCACTGGAAGGACTGATGCTGAAGCTGAAACTCCAATACTTTGGCCGCTTGATATGAAGAACTGACTTATTCGAAAAGACCCTGATGCTGAGAAAGGTTGAGGGTNGAGGGTGGAGACATGAGATGAGGAGGGAGCCCATCCTAAAGGAGATCAGTCCTGAATAGTCACTGGAAGGACTGATGCTGAAGCTGAAACTCCAATACTTTGGCCGCTTGATATGAAGAACTGACTTATTCGAAAAGACCCTGATGCTGAGAAAGGTTGAGGGTAGGAGGAGAAGGGGACAACAGAGAATGAGATGGTTGGATGGCATCACTGACTCGATGGACATGAGTTTGAGCAAGCTCTGGGAGTTGGTGATGAACAGGGTAGCCTGGCATGCTGCAGGCCATAGGCTTGCAAAGAGTCGGACATGATTGAGCAACTGAACTAAACTGAACTGATGTCTGTATCTGAGAGAAGAGGCTTTCTCCAGCGAGGAATAGCCAATACAAAGGCCCTGGGGCAGGGCCAGGCCAGGTGTGTTGGAGGAACAGGGAGGAGGCCTATGTGGTTGGAGCACAGCGGGGAGGGTAAAAAAAAAGGAAGAGGGAAGAACAGGGAGAAGACGAGTGAGGTCGTGTGAAGTCTTGTGGGCCACCAAGAAAAACTTGGATTTTTACTGGGAGAGATGTGGGAGGCCCCGAGGGTTGTAGACAGAGGAGGGGCGGAGCCTGATTCAAGTGCTAACGGGTGACCTTTAGGGGTTGCTTTGGTGGAGGACAGACTGTAGGGATTAACTGTGGGAGTTGGGGTCTGGCTAGAGGAAACTGTGGGGTCCAGGCAGGAGATGTTGGGAGCTGACCAGAGAACACACTGCAAGGGGAGAAAATTCAGGATGAATTTGGCAGACTCCACAGTACTTGCTGGCATTGGATGTGAGCGTGAGAGAATGGGGTGGTGGGTGGTGTTGGAGGGAGTTGGGAGTGACTCCCAGGTGTGGCCTGAGCCATCAGTGAAGACAGGGAACCTGTCAGTCAGTAAATCAGTTAGTTCTATGTTCTGGTGAAAATCCTAACAGGTTTTATGTTGTTTGTTTTGGAACTTGCCAGCTGATCCTGAAATTTATGCTGAACTGCTGGGGGTGGGGCAGGGAGAGAGTAGCCCAGACACCCTGGCCAGGTGGGAAAAATGTTTCAGAAGGAAATTCAAATCTATGATGAAGGTATACAAGCTAAGGCCATATGGCACCTGAAAAGGTGGATGAGAGGATGAAGCAGGTAGCCTGGAGGGGGTTTTCATACCTGCCTCAGTTTCTTCATCTGTACAATGGGACTGTCCCAAGACTTGGAGTGATGGAGGTTGGGCAGAGAGGTGGTGTCACAGTACCCGCAAGCCCTCCTGTTGGGGGGGCTCTCTGTCTCTTTAACCATCCCTCCCATCCCACGGGCATAAATGCACATTCTCAGAGCTGCGGGCAGGCAGACACATAGGTGCATAGGTAGCCTGCACGCCATGGGTTGCACATGCCAGCCACGTGACTCCTCCCGCCTGGTCCTAGGGGAGGTCCTGCTCCTGGTGGCCAGGTGCCGGGGCAGGTGGTGGGGCCTCCTCCAGGCAGGCAGGCGCCGAGTGGCTGCTGGCAGAGATGCCTCAAGTTTCATGGAGAGAAGCAGATGGTCTAGGGGGTAGTGAGGGAGATGCTGAGGCCTCCGATAACCCCGGGTCAGGGGGGTAAACTGAGGCCAGGTACAGTGGGTTGACCCTGAAGTGACCCAGACTCCTGCAAAACATTGTGTGGGGTTCAGTTCTGCACCATCATCACACTAACACATCAGTTAAGTGTGTTTCAGGGACTTTGCTGGTGGCCCCATGGTTAAGAATCCACTTTCCAATGCAGGGGACAGCGGTTTGACCTCTAATCAGGGAGGTAAGATCCCACACACTGTGCAGCCAAAAAAAGAAAAGAAAAGAAAACTGAGTGGATTTCGATCTTGGCTCCACCATTTCCATTTGGTCGTGACTTCGCCTCTCTGTACCTGTCTCCCCATCTGTGTAAGGGGCATATTAACAGCACCCACCTATGGGATGTGTTGTGTGGATCACATGAGTTCATTGAAGTCCTTAGAATGGTTCCTGGCCGATAGAAAGTGCTTGGTGTTTACTATTTTTACTATTTATTGAGCTTGTACTGTATGCCACGCCTTGTGCTGGGTGGTGGGGACACAGTGGTGGCCAGGACAGACTCAGCCCCACCGTCCATGTGGGGCTCAGAGTCCAGTGGGAAAGGTGAACAGTTAGCCAGGCGTTTAGAAGATGGGGTGAGCAGGGCACTCACTGGGGATGCACAGGCAGGCAGGAGGCTGGAGGAAGTCAATCCAGGCTGATCTGGGAAGTCTTCCTGGAGGAGGTGTTAAGGTGACGAACCTGTTCATCAGGTTACTAGGAGCAGGAGGCAGGTTGTTCCAGGCAGAGAGAACAGCACATGCAGATGCCCAGAGGTCAAGAGGGAAGGGAGGAGATGTCGTTTCAAGGGCACTGGGGAGCCACAGAAAGCTTTAGAGCAGAAGTTCTCAGCAAGGAGTGGGTTTCCCCCTCCCCCAGGGGAGACTGGATGATGTCCGGGGATGTTTTTGGTTGTCACCATTGAGGGATGCTCCTGCCATTGAGTGGGTTAGAGCCAGGGATGCTTCTGGCACACTGCCCAGGATGGCCCCCACCAGAGAATGATCTGGTCCCAAATGTCAACGGTGCTGAAGGAGAGAGACCCTGGTTTAGAGCAGGAGAGAAACAAATGAGATTTGGGTTCTAGAAAGATTCCTTTGCTACCTTAAGGAAGATACTGAAGGGTTGGGACTGGAAGCCAGGGGACAAGGTAGGGGGTGGTAGCTGGGCATTGGGGTGATCAGGGTGATGAAAGGGACTGGGAGGCCAACACCCTGGTCTTTGGCTCAAGGACAATGGAGCCATTTGTAAGTCAGGGATCTGGTAAGAGAAGCAGGTTTGAGGCAAGAAAAGCCTAGTTTGGGGTGCAGGGGTCCCAGGGTGGTTCTGAGTGGCTGGGGCAGCTGTGGACAGAGGGATGGTAGGAACATCCTTCTAGCCCCAAGTGGCTGCATGACAAACCAGGAGAGAAAATGAGCCGTGAGGTCCCATCCTGACCTCAACCTGCCTGTCTGTGAATTGGGTGTTAAATAATTGTTGGTCTCTGGGATTCCCCCAGATATCCAGCAGTTAAGACTCTGCTCTTCCAATGCAGGGGACAACGGTTTGATCCCTGGTCAGGGAACTAAGATCCCACATGCTGTGCAATGCAACCAAAAAAATTTAAAAAAAGAGAAGTAACTTCTGGCTTCACCTGGTTGAAGGGTGAGGGAATGGGTGGCTATTAATCTTGTCATGACTGTTCAAACGCTCAGCTCCTAGGAGCAAAATCCTGGAGCCAGAGAGAGCCCTGTGATAATTCCTCACTGGTGGGTCATGGCCACCAAATCAGCCCCTCAGTTCCCCCATCTGCAAAAATGGGTTGAATGTCATACCAACCCTGCTAGAGCCCTTGGGGTTGCTGCTGCTGCTGCTAAGTTGCTTCAGTCGTGTCCAACTCTGTGCGACCCCAGAGACGGCAGCCCACCAGGCTCCCTGTCCCTGAGATTCTCCAGGCAAGAACACTGGAGTGGGTTGCCATTTCCTTCTCCAGTGCATGAAAGTGAAAAGTGAAAGTGAAGTCACTCAGTCGTGTCTGACTCTTTGTGACCCCATGGCCTACAGCCTACCAGGCTCCTCGTTCCATGGGATTTTCCAGGCAAGAGGACTGGAGTGGGGTGCCATCGCCTTCTCCAGCCCTTGGGGTTAACCATGAAGCAATTCCTGGAAACCACTTAGTTTGGCCTCTGATACTTTTAATATACCAATGGCAACAACAATCATCATAAGAATTAGCATTTTCTGAGCACCTGCAGCTTTTCTAGGCTCTGTGCTAACACCCACTACAGGCCTGTGAGGTCAGTGCTGTTACCATGACCATTTCACAGATGAGGAAACAGGCCCGGAGAGGTGGAGTGCCATGTCCAAGACACACAGCATGTACAGAGCAGAGCTGGGATTTGAACCCTTATGACCTTGGAGCTACGCCACTCATCACAGTGCTGCATGGCCCGTGAGTGGAAGCTGTTGTCTTAAAATTTCTGAAGTTAAATACAATTCCAATAAAACAGGGGACAAAAGGCCCAGAGCACTGCCTTTACACTTCTTGTGATGGTTTAGTCACTAAGTCGTGTCCGACTCTTGCGACCCCATGGACTGTAGCCCACCAGGCTCCTCTGTCCATGGGATTTTNCTTAAAATTTCTGAAGTTAAATACAATTCCAATAAAACAGGGGACAAAAGGCCCAGAGCACTGCCTTTACACTTCTTGTGATGGTTTAGTCACTAAGTCGTGTCCGACTCTTGCGACCCCATGGACTGTAGCCCACCAGGCTCCTCTGTCCATGGGATTTTCCAGGCAAGAATACTGGAGTGGATTGCCATTTCCTCCTCTGGGGATCTTCCTGACCCAGGAATCGAACCCGGTCTCTTGCATTGCAGGCAGATTCTTTACCGACTGAGCTGTGAGGGAAGCCCCACACCTCTTGCGATGGCTACTATCAAAAAGCAGAAAGTTGTGTTGGCAAGAGAAATTGGAACACATGGGTGATGCTGGTGGGAATATGGTGCAGACACGGTGGAGAAGAGCTTGGCGATTCCTCCAGAAGTTAAACATAGAGTTACCATACGATCCAGCAATTCCACTCCTACATAGACACCCAAAAGAAGTGAAAGCAGGGTTTCAAAGAAATGTTTGCACACTCATGTTCACAGATGTTCACAACAGCCCAAAGGTGGAAGCAGCCCCATTGTCCATCAACAGGTAAATGCGTAAATAAAACGTGGTCCACCCACACCATGGAATATCACTCAGCCTTAAAAAGGAAGGATAGTCTGACACTTGATACAAGGATGCATCCTGAGGATGTGATGCTCAACGAGGGAAGCCAGACACTGAAGCACAAATACTGTTTGGTTCCATTCACAGGAGATCCCTAGAGTCAGATCCACAGAGACAGGAAGTAGATGGTGGGGCGAGGAGCTAGGGGAGGGGACGGTGAGCCTGTTTCATGGGGACAGAGTTTCAGTTTGGGAAGATGAGAAAATTCTGGAGGTGGGTCGTAGGATGGTTGTACGACAATGTGAATGTATTTAATGCCACTTAAATATCGTTAAGACAGCAAATTTTATGTTATATATATTTTGGTGATGTTGTTTGGTCTCTAAGTCGTATTTGACTCTTTGTGAACCCACGGACTATAGCCCACCAGGCTCCTCTGTCCATGGACTTTCCCAGGCAAGGATACTGGAGTGGTTTGCCATCTCCTTCTCCAGGGGATCTTCCCGACCCTGGGATCGAACTGTTTCTCTCCTGCATTGGCAGGCAGGTTCTTTACCACTGAGCCACCAGGGAAGCCCCTATGTACACTGGACCACAGTATTAAAATGTTAAAAAAAAAAACAAGGAAAAAAAAGAAGTCACGAACAGACAGACCACCGCAGAGGCTGAGGCTGAGGTGTCCTCGCAGGTATGGGGAAGAGATTTTCCAGGTGGAGTGGAGAGTTGCAGTCTGGCTGTGGAGTTGGGGGCCTTGAACGGCAGTGTTGGTGGCCTGACTCCGGGGTCACTGGGAGACTCCGGCAGTTGTGGAGCAGGGGAGGAGCCAGGGCAGGAAACTGAAGAAAGCAGAGCCAGGTCCACATGCACATGGGATCCTGGCTCGGCTGAGTCACAAATCCTGGAAGCTCAGGGNTACAGTGGGTTGACCCTGAAGTGACCCAGACTCCTGCAAAACATTGTGTGGGGTTCAGTTCTGCACCATCATCACACTAACACATCAGTTAAGTGTGTTTCAGGGACTTTGCTGGTGGCCCCATGGTTAAGAATCCACTTTCCAATGCAGGGGACAGCGGTTTGACCTCTAATCAGGGAGGTAAGATCCCACACACTGTGCAGCCAAAAAAAGAAAAGAAAAGAAAACTGAGTGGATTTCGATCTTGGCTCCACCATTTCCATTTGGTCGTGACTTCGCCTCTCTGTACCTGTCTCCCCATCTGTGTAAGGGGCATATTAACAGCACCCACCTATGGGATGTGTTGTGTGGATCACATGAGTTCATTGAAGTCCTTAGAATGGTTCCTGGCCGATAGAAAGTGCTTGGTGTTTACTATTTTTACTATTTATTGAGCTTGTACTGTATGCCACGCCTTGTGCTGGGTGGTGGGGACACAGTGGTGGCCAGGACAGACTCAGCCCCACCGTCCATGTGGGGCTCAGAGTCCAGTGGGAAAGGTGAACAGTTAGCCAGGCGTTTAGAAGATGGGGTGAGCAGGGCACTCACTGGGGATGCACAGGCAGGCAGGAGGCTGGAGGAAGTCAATCCAGGCTGATCTGGGAAGTCTTCCTGGAGGAGGTGTTAAGGTGACGAACCTGTTCATCAGGTTACTAGGAGCAGGAGGCAGGTTGTTCCAGGCAGAGAGAACAGCACATGCAGATGCCCAGAGGTCAAGAGGGAAGGGAGGAGATGTCGTTTCAAGGGCACTGGGGAGCCACAGAAAGCTTTAGAGCAGAAGTTCTCAGCAAGGAGTGGGTTTCCCCCTCCCCCAGGGGAGACTGGATGATGTCCGGGGATGTTTTTGGTTGTCACCATTGAGGGATGCTCCTGCCATTGAGTGGGTTAGAGCCAGGGATGCTTCTGGCACACTGCCCAGGATGGCCCCCACCAGAGAATGATCTGGTCCCAAATGTCAACGGTGCTGAAGGAGAGAGACCCTGGTTTAGAGCAGGAGAGAAACAAATGAGATTTGGGTTCTAGAAAGATTCCTTTGCTACCTTAAGGAAGATACTGAAGGGTTGGGACTGGAAGCCAGGGGACAAGGTAGGGGGTGGTAGCTGGGCATTGGGGTGATCAGGGTGATGAAAGGGACTGGGAGGCCAACACCCTGGTCTTTGGCTCAAGGACAATGGAGCCATTTGTAAGTCAGGGATCTGGTAAGAGAAGCAGGTTTGAGGCAAGAAAAGCCTAGTTTGGGGTGCAGGGGTCCCAGGGTGGTTCTGAGTGGCTGGGGCAGCTGTGGACAGAGGGATGGTAGGAACATCCTTCTAGCCCCAAGTGGCTGCATGACAAACCAGGAGAGAAAATGAGCCGTGAGGTCCCATCCTGACCTCAACCTGCCTGTCTGTGAATTGGGTGTTAAATAATTGTTGGTCTCTGGGATTCCCCCAGATATCCAGCAGTTAAGACTCTGCTCTTCCAATGCAGGGGACAACGGTTTGATCCCTGGTCAGGGAACTAAGATCCCACATGCTGTGCAATGCAACCAAAAAAATTTAAAAAAAGAGAAGTAACTTCTGGCTTCACCTGGTTGAAGGGTGAGGGAATGGGTGGCTATTAATCTTGTCATGACTGTTCAAACGCTCAGCTCCTAGGAGCAAAATCCTGGAGCCAGAGAGAGCCCTGTGATAATTCCTCACTGGTGGGTCATGGCCACCAAATCAGCCCCTCAGTTCCCCCATCTGCAAAAATGGGTTGAATGTCATACCAACCCTGCTAGAGCCCTTGGGGTTGCTGCTGCTGCTGCTAAGTTGCTTCAGTCGTGTCCAACTCTGTGCGACCCCAGAGACGGCAGCCCACCAGGCTCCCTGTCCCTGAGATTCTCCAGGCAAGAACACTGGAGTGGGTTGCCATTTCCTTCTCCAGTGCATGAAAGTGAAAAGTGAAAGTGAAGTCACTCAGTCGTGTCTGACTCTTTGTGACCCCATGGCCTACAGCCTACCAGGCTCCTCGTTCCATGGGATTTTCCAGGCAAGAGGACTGGAGTGGGGTGCCATCGCCTTCTCCAGCCCTTGGGGTTAACCATGAAGCAATTCCTGGAAACCACTTAGTTTGGCCTCTGATACTTTTAATATACCAATGGCAACAACAATCATCATAAGAATTAGCATTTTCTGAGCACCTGCAGCTTTTCTAGGCTCTGTGCTAACACCCACTACAGGCCTGTGAGGTCAGTGCTGTTACCATGACCATTTCACAGATGAGGAAACAGGCCCGGAGAGGTGGAGTGCCATGTCCAAGACACACAGCATGTACAGAGCAGAGCTGGGATTTGAACCCTTATGACCTTGGAGCTACGCCACTCATCACAGTGCTGCATGGCCCGTGAGTGGAAGCTGTTGTCTTAAAATTTCTGAAGTTAAATACAATTCCAATAAAACAGGGGACAAAAGGCCCAGAGCACTGCCTTTACACTTCTTGTGATGGTTTAGTCACTAAGTCGTGTCCGACTCTTGCGACCCCATGGACTGTAGCCCACCAGGCTCCTCTGTCCATGGGATTTTCCAGGCAAGAATACTGGAGTGGATTGCCATTTCCTCCTCTGGGGATCTTCCTGACCCAGGAATCGAACCCGGTCTCTTGCATTGCAGGCAGATTCTTTACCGACTGAGCTGTGAGGGAAGCCCCACACCTCTTGCGATGGCTACTATCAAAAAGCAGAAAGTTGTGTTGGCAAGAGAAATTGGAACACATGGGTGATGCTGGTGGGAATATGGTGCAGACACGGTGGAGAAGAGCTTGGCGATTCCTCCAGAAGTTAAACATAGAGTTACCATACGATCCAGCAATTCCACTCCTACATAGACACCCAAAAGAAGTGAAAGCAGGGTTTCAAAGAAATGTTTGCACACTCATGTTCACAGATGTTCACAACAGCCCAAAGGTGGAAGCAGCCCCATTGTCCATCAACAGGTAAATGCGTAAATAAAACGTGGTCCACCCACACCATGGAATATCACTCAGCCTTAAAAAGGAAGGATAGTCTGACACTTGATACAAGGATGCATCCTGAGGATGTGATGCTCAACGAGGGAAGCCAGACACTGAAGCACAAATACTGTTTGGTTCCATTCACAGGAGATCCCTAGAGTCAGATCCACAGAGACAGGAAGTAGATGGTGGGGCGAGGAGCTAGGGGAGGGGACGGTGAGCCTGTTTCATGGGGACAGAGTTTCAGTTTGGGAAGATGAGAAAATTCTGGAGGTGGGTCGTAGGATGGTTGTACGACAATGTGAATGTATTTAATGCCACTTAAATATCGTTAAGACAGCAAATTTTATGTTATATATATTTTGGTGATGTTGTTTGGTCTCTAAGTCGTATTTGACTCTTTGTGAACCCACGGACTATAGCCCACCAGGCTCCTCTGTCCATGGACTTTCCCAGGCAAGGATACTGGAGTGGTTTGCCATCTCCTTCTCCAGGGGATCTTCCCGACCCTGGGATCGAACTGTTTCTCTCCTGCATTGGCAGGCAGGTTCTTTACCACTGAGCCACCAGGGAAGCCCCTATGTACACTGGACCACAGTATTAAAATGTTAAAAAAAAAAACAAGGAAAAAAAAGAAGTCACGAACAGACAGACCACCGCAGAGGCTGAGGCTGAGGTGTCCTCGCAGGTATGGGGAAGAGATTTTCCAGGTGGAGTGGAGAGTTGCAGTCTGGCTGTGGAGTTGGGGGCCTTGAACGGCAGTGTTGGTGGCCTGACTCCGGGGTCACTGGGAGACTCCGGCAGTTGTGGAGCAGGGGAGGAGCCAGGGCAGGAAACTGAAGAAAGCAGAGCCAGGTCCACATGCACATGGGATCCTGGCTCGGCTGAGTCACAAATCCTGGAAGCTCAGGGTCGGAGAGGAAACACTGCCAGCCCACGTAAGGCCTTCCTGTTTTTTGGCCCTGGATCCTCGGAGGCAGGCGCTCCAGGGCCAAAGTTCGTGGCTCATGTCCACCTCCACGGATTCGGAATCCCTATGCCCCCAGGGCCTGGGTAGGGCTGGGAGATGTACCTGCTGCTCAGGTGGGGAAACTGAGGCTCAGAGCTAGCCCGGGACTTCACAGGAGGACAAGGCTTCCGATGTCTTCCTGGGGCTCCGGACAGCGCCCCTTCTGAAAGAGGCGTGGAGGGCTGGTGTCCAGAGGGTGAGTTCTGTTTACACCATCAATTAGAGCATCACTCGGATGGGGGAGGGGTCTTCACACACCTAGAGCAGGAAGCAGCCTTTCCCACAACCCCTCCTAAAGGTGGTGAGGCTCCTATCACAGAAGGATGTCAGCAGAGGACGGAAATGCTGGACTCGGAAGGGAGTCGGGCTCACCGCGGCCTCTGAAGTCCTCAGCCAGCTGGAATATTCTGCAGTTCCAAAGTTCTGCAGTTCCCAGATTGTGGTTTATAAAATTCCTAGGGCCTTTGAATTTCTTTTTCTTTCTTTTCTTTCTTTCTTTCTTTTTTTTTTTTTGAGCGTTTTCTTTTAAGATTTTTGTGTTTTAAGAATACTTTAAACATGTTTTGAGATTGAATTTTTAAATACATATATGTTTTGAAATGTGTGTTATTTATTTTTAACTTAAAATCATTTAATTTTTAAATTAGTCTCATGATTAATTTTTTGTTAGGAACCGTTTCCTGAACTTTCGCTTTAAACTATGGTCAGAAAGTTGTTCTGGTAATTAGTAAGTGCTGATATTATTATTGATAATGCCATGATTGTTGTTATTTTTAAGTTATTACTCCAATGGGAAAGTTTTCCGGGACTTGAAGGTCCCGGACGCCGTGACACTCGCGCTCCCTCTGCTGGCAGCATTCGGGACTGCAAGCCACACGGCTCACCGCCTCGCCCTTCGCTCGCAGGTGTTACCTCCTGTCGCCCTGACCTCGCCATGCGGACCCCGCGAGGGCCCCCTTCCCGTCCGGCCTTACTGCTCCTTCTGCTGCTCCTGGGAGGCGCCCACGGCCTCTTCCCCGAGGAGCCGCCGCCGCTCAGCGTGGCCCCGAGGGACTGTGAGTGGGGAGTCTTGCGATGGGGGAGGGAGTCCCCCTCCTCCGGGGTCTCACCAGGCCAGACTCACCCTGGCCCTGGATCACGCCCTTCCTCTGCCCTCCCCCAGACCTGAATCACTATCCCGTGTTCGTGGGCAGTGGGCCAGGACGCCTGACCCCCTCAGAAGACGCTGATGACCTCAACATCCAGCGAGTTCTACGGGTCAATAGAACACTGTTCATCGGGGGCAGGTAGGAGAAACTGCCGGGCAGAATGTGCGGTGGGTGAAGTGTGGGGAGCAGGTGGTAGCATTTTAGGGAGATTTGTGGGATAGGGCCTGTAGTTCAGCTGGAATGTGAATACGTGTCCCTGGGGTGGGAATGTCAAGTGCTGAACTCTGGGTGTGGTTGAAGCCCAGAGCCCGCTTATAGTGTGTGGGCACAGCTGTCTGGTCAGAATTCACTGGGTGCTAGAGGGGGTGCTGAAGTGGCATCAAGGGCTACTCTGAGAAGGTGACATTTGAGTTGAGACCTGAAGGATGAGGAGCCAGCTGTGAGGAAATCTGCCGGAGAGAGAGACGTCAGAACAGAGGATGTAGCCCATGCAAAGGTCCTGGGGCAGGACTGTATCTCATATGGTGAAGGGACAGTGAAGAGGCGCGAATGTCTGGAGCAGGGGGAGAGAGAGAGAAGGGGGGCAGGGAGAGGACAGGGCAGGTCGTGCAGGGCCTTGTGGGCTGCAGGGAGGATTCAGGCTTTTACCCCAAGGGAGATGGGACCCAAGAGGGCTGTGCAGAGGAGGGGCGGGGCCTGACTCAGGTGCTCACTGGCGCCCTCTAGTGGCTGCTGTGAGGAGAGCCGACTGTGAGGGAGAACGTGGACCCGACTCTCCGGTAGCTGCTGCAGGGAAGACAGGCTGTGTCGGTGAGGGCAGGAGCCCCTACACCTTGGCAGTCCAGTAACGGGGTCTGAACGAGAGTGGTGGCCGTAGAGGGTGTGAGAAGTGGATGAATGCTCCATACATATTGAAGGCAGAGGTGAAGGTATTGGGAGGGACGGCGAAGCGGGGTGATGTGGGTGCCACACTGTTGTCTCAGCCGAGAGGACACCTAACCCGAGAGGGTGGTCAGGGTGCGGGCAGGCTTGGGGGATGGTCGCGCTCAGCTAGGCCGTGTCGAGCGCGAGAAACCTGTGAGCCCTCCTTGCGGAGACCTTGAGGGCTAGCCGGGCCCCAAATCTGGAACTCAGGGGAGGCCCTGGCTGGAGACAGGACTGTGAGTGTCATTTGCACAGAGGCACGGTTCCACCCTGAGAGTGGACAAGGCCGCCCAGAGGGGTATGGCTAGGGGAAGGAAGAGGCCAGAAGACCCAGGCGTGGGCCCACCAGGGGAAGAGGAGGGCCCAGAGAGGTGGGAGGGAAGGCAGATGAGTGCCAGGTCCAGGCACCCAATGAGGGTGGCGTTCCCAGGAGGAGAGTGGACTGGTGGGGAGAGACACTGTGGAAAGGGAGAAGAGAGCAGAGAAGTGACCCCTGGACTTGACAATGGCCAGGGACCTTGATCAGGGCAGCCTCTGCTGCATGTGGAGAAGTGAGAGCCTGGGGGGTGAGACCGAGGGGTGCTGGGTGGGGAGGACATCGGATGTAAAGTCATTGGACAGTGCATCGTGTTAGCTGTAGGTCCCTAGGCTATGGGTTGTGTGAGGTGTCATCGTAAGGCATGTGGGGTGTGCTAGAACCCGTGGTTCATTTTAGGGCACAAGGAGGCGTGTAAGGGCATGCTCAGGCGCCTGAAGGCACGCTCAGTGTTGGAGCTGCGCGTGGCAGAGGTGTTGGCACGCCCCTATGTGGTACGTGTTGGACACCACGTCTGCTGCCTGGAGGATAGAATGTGTAGGGGAAGGCCCCCGATCTCACTAACTACACCCCCTCTCTAGGGACAACCTGTACCGGGTGGAGCTGGAGCCCCCCACATCAACGGAAATGCGGTACCAGCGGGTGAGGAAGGGGTGCAGGCGGGAGGGGAGGGGAGTGGGCAGCTGTTGGCGCTCCCACTAGGGAGCCCGGACACTACGCTGGGGAGCACGGTGCATTCAGGTCTGCCTAGCAGGGTTCCTGGATCCGTTAGGGACCCCGCTCCCCTCACCAGCCCCCTGTGTCCCCAGAAGCTGACCTGGCCCTCCAACCCCAGCGACATCAACGTGTGTCGGATGAAGGGCAAGCAGGAGGTAAGTTGAGCCCTAGCCATGCCCGCATCAGCCGTGGTAACGCCCCAATCCGTCCTGGCCATCCCACAGGGCAAATCCTTCTCTGCTTTCATTCCAAGCCAGGCCCCTGTTGCCATGGGTACTCCCAGAGCCTAGCCATGCCCTCAAGGTGGTCCTCAGTCGTGGCCACTCCCCTAGTGCCCTTACCATAGCTCACGCCTTCAAGTGCCCTATTTTCTTGTCTGTGCCCAACCCTTAGCCATGGCCACGCCCCCAGTCTTCTCCTAGTTTAACCCCGTGCTTTGGTCACGCCCACAACCTGACCCCTCCCTATCGGGCCCCGCCTCTACCCTGGCCCCGCCCTTCACCACGCCCCATCGTATCCTACAGTCCTGGCCCCGCCCACACCCGTGATCACGCCCACCTCGGCTTTTCTCTTCCCACCTCATCCCAGGGCGAGTGTCGAAATTTTGTAAAGGTGCTTCTACTTCGGGACGAATCCACTCTCTTCGTGTGTGGTTCCAATGCCTTCAACCCCGTGTGTGCCAACTACAGCGTGAGTCACCGCCCTTCGAAGCCCTGCCCGCCCAGGTTTAACATCGGGACCTTTTGCTCATGGGCTCTCTGCTGGTCGTGCCGTTTCCCCAGGCCACATCACCTCCTACAGGAAGCCTTATGGATGAACTGTCCTCCCCCCCATCACCCGGAATTCCATAAGAGGCTTCCAAAGGCGGCCTCCACAGGCTGAGGCTACTTAAGCTACAGGCCAGTTATCGGATTGACTAGGATCGACTCCTAGACCCAGTTTCTGATCAGTAAATTGAGCCCTGGATTTCCCTTGCTGGCTCAGCGGTTAAAAATCCACCTGCCAACGCAGGAGGTGTGGGTTCCATCCCTGGAAGATCCCCTGGAGAAGGAAATGGCAACCCACTCCAGTATTCTTGCCTGGGAAATCCCATGGACACANGTTTCTGATCAGTAAATTGAGCCCTGGATTTCCCTTGCTGGCTCAGCGGTTAAAAATCCACCTGCCAACGCAGGAGGTGTGGGTTCCATCCCTGGAAGATCCCCTGGAGAAGGAAATGGCAACCCACTCCAGTATTCTTGCCTGGGAAATCCCATGGACACAGGAGCTTGGTGAGGTCACAAAAGAGTCGGACACGACTAAGCCACTAAACAACAACAAAACTGAGCCCCAGAAAGGTTAAGTGACTGACAGTCACACAGCCTCCAAGGCGGCACCAGGACTCACCTCAGAGCGGGTCGCTGGGAGAGCTGGGGGCTGCTAGGTACAGCCAGGAGCTGTCACTCAGACCCTGTTTCCCCACCCCCACCCCCGCAGATGGACACACTGCAGCCCCTCGGGGACAACATCAGCGGCATGGCCCGCTGCCCATACGACCCCAAACACGCCAACGTTGCCCTCTTCTCCGGTGAGTGCCCCCAACCCTGACCATTTGAAGGGGCCTCAGCCCTGAGCAGGGCGTGGAATTTTCCATTCTTGGAGTTTGGTCATTTAGAAGGTGGCTGGGAGACCATCTCTCCAGCCATGAAACAGACTCTCAAGGCAGGAAGGCCTCAGCCGAGGTCGGGGATCAGCTGGGGAATTGAGGATCAGCTGAAGTCAGGGTCCCAGCAGGGTTGGGGCTCAGCCTAGGACTTAGGCCTCACTTCAGCTCAGGGCTCAGTCTCTTTTTTTCTTAGATATTTTATTTATTTGGCTGCATCGGTCTTAGTTGCAGCCTGCAAACTCTTAGTTGTTGCGTGTGGGATCTAGTTCCCTGAACAAGGATTGAACCTGGGCCCCCTGCTTAGAGAGCATGGAGTCTTAGCCATTGGACCACCAGGGAAGTACCAGGGTTCAGTCTTGAAGATCAGGTTTCGACCCCCCCAACCCCTGAGGTCTACAGTCTAATCGCTTGCCTCCCTCCCCGGATTCACACCCACCCAGAAGGGATGCTCTTCACAGCCACCGTTACCGACTTCCTCGCCATTGACGCCGTCATCTACCGCAGTCTCGGGGACCGGCCCACTCTGCGCACGGTGAAACACGACTCCAAGTGGTTCAAAGGTGGGGCGATAGGGACAGACCTGGCAGGGCTCACACTTGTCAAATTACCCCACCAAAATAAAGTCCCAGAGGAGACAGGCAGGGAACTCCCATCTCCTCTTTGGAACCTACTGGCCTCTTTGAGGATCTAGTCAGAGGAGAGATTTAACTTGGGTATAAAGTAGAACTTACTGGAAATGAGTGGCTTAGCAGCCTGAAATGGAACAGTACGAGGGGTTCAGCAGGAGCTCAGCTCAACACAGGAGGATGACAAAATAGTAGACGTTGCTGTTTGCAGAAAGTAGACACGATGATTTTAGGATTTTGACACCCACTCTCCCCCCCACACACACACACAAATCCCAAACTTCGAGTGTCTTTTATTTTGCCTGGGTAATCAGCTGATGTTTTCCCCCACCCTTTCACTGTAAAAGCAGTCACCCAGGCTACTGTGTTCCCAGCTCCAGAAACTCCCTTTCTCCCATCACGAAGTGGGCTTTGACCCCTCTCTCCTACAGAGCCATACTTTGTCCACGCGGTGGAATGGGGCAGCCACATCTATTTCTTCTTCCGGGAGATCGCGATGGAGTTTAACTACCTGGAGAAGGTAAGATCCTATTTCCCCTCCTAGAGAGGCCCGTGCAGTGGGGCATATAGCCGAGAGGCTCCAGTCATCGGAAGTAGAGAGCAGAGGTTGGGTCCATGAAACTCCACCCAGGGTGAGAGGGGCCCTCTGGCCCTCTGGGCCCTCCACTCTAGCCAGGACCAGGCCCCTGAGACTTGAAGACATTTCTGGAGTAGCCCTGGTCTGAAGTCTGATACACCCGTGGTTCCAGTCCCAGTCCTGTTNGGTTGGGTCCATGAAACTCCACCCAGGGTGAGAGGGGCCCTCTGGCCCTCTGGGCCCTCCACTCTAGCCAGGACCAGGCCCCTGAGACTTGAAGACATTTCTGGAGTAGCCCTGGTCTGAAGTCTGATACACCCGTGGTTCCAGTCCCAGTCCTGTTATTGTCTGTCTGTCCATCCACCCATCTACCATCCATTTATCCACTCTTCAACCATAGCCCATATGTCTGCCCACTCAACCACCCTCTCATTTACCCAATTCCAGCCCACCCACACTTCCATCAAACCATCTATCCATCTGCCCACCCCTGCCTCAACCATTCTCCATCCATCCATCCACCCACTCATCTACCTTCTGTGCACCTGTAAATCCATCCAGCCGCCTCCCACTCATCGGCCTCTTCATCCACTCATCCACCTGTCCGTTCATTCATATACCAACATCCGTTGATCTGCCCTCCTACTGATCAATTCATCCACCTGCCATCCATCTCTCCATTTACCTGTGCACCCCTCTATATATCCAGTTATCTAGCCTCCAGCTTCTCCTCATAACCTGCTCATCCATTCCATTCAACCTTCTATCCACCCATGGATATACCATGATAATGATCTATCATTATCTCCTTCATCTGCCTGTCCATCCATCCACATACTCATTCATCTGTCCACCCATCCATCCATCCATCCATCCACACACCCATTCATCCACCAATTGTCTCCTTCTTCATTATCTTCTTTATCCATCACTGTCCCCTTCAAATTCACCCATCTATCCATCCATTCATCCATCCATCCATTCACCTCCATTGCACCACCTATCCACCCATCCCATCTCTCAATCCATGCAGACAGTTAAGTGCACAGACTGCCACTTGCTACTAGTGCGGCCTTGGGCTGCAGTTACTTCCCTTTCTCTGTGCCTCAGTTTCCCCTCTGTAGCACGGGGATCATGGGCCCTCCTCTGCAGAGCTTTGGGAGGAACATGAGACATGATGAGGATCACGTGCCTGGCACCTAGTGAGGGATCTGTCAGTGGAGGCAATGATGATTACAGTTGTCTTGGTGGCTGTGACCATCACCATCCCCACATTTCTGCCGGGGAATCTGGTGCCCAGGGGGCCAGGGTGACTGGCCAGGGACTCACAGACAGCCAGGACTGGCCTCCTCCATCCCATCCTAGGTGGTGGGCCTTGCAACCTGCAGGTGGGCCTGGCAGAACATGGGGCTCAGGCCCCTGTCTTGCCACTGATGTGCCAGGTGGTGGTGTCACGTGTGGCCCGGGTCTGCAAGAATGACATGGGCGGCTCTCCTCGCGTGCTGGAGAAGCAGTGGACATCATTCCTGAAGGCGCGGCTCAACTGCTCTGTGCCGGGGGATTCTCACTTCTACTTCAACGTGCTGCAGGCTGTCACGGGCGTGGTCAGCCTTGGGGGCCGGCCCGTGGTCCTTGCTGTTTTCTCCACGCCCAGCAACAGGTCAGTGGGTGCAGGTGGAGAGTTCTCACGATCACTCACCACATATTCCCAGGGGTCCTGTGCTGGGTAAAACAGGGCTCCCAGGAGGCCTCTGTCCCAGGCCAGGGGGGACCTAGCCAGACACTGACCTTCCAAGGCCCTCTGGCCAAAACTTGGCAGATGCAGGCATGTCTTTATTTTCTGCCTTTGAAGGAAGGGTCAGGCAGGGTGTCCTAGAAGAGGCATCAACGGGTATGAGATGGAGAAAAATGGAAGAGCATTCCAAGTTAAAAGAACAGCATGTGCAAAGGCCCTGAGGCTCCAATGAGCTCGAAATGTTTAAACCATAGGGAGGAGGCTAGAGTGGTGGGAGCAAGAAGGAAAGTGGAGGATATGAAGTGGGGAGGTGGCAGGCTGTGGGGAGGAGCCTGAATTTTATCCTGAGGGCACTAGGGGGCCATGGGAAGGTAAGGAGCAGAAGAGGAACAAGTCAGACTTGCATTGCTGGAAAACTCTCTCGGGAATGGGTTGAAAGAGAGCAAGAGTGGCATCTGGGAAACTGGACAAGTGACAAGGGGCACCTGACTTGGGTGGCCATGGAGGAACTGAGCTGTGATCCAGTCTGAGAACTGCTCAGATGGTGGAATGACTGGATTAGATGGGTGGGCAGCAACTCTGGCCCAGGGAAGTGAAGGTCTGACGGCTCCAGAGGACAAACACTCCTCCACACACTTGCCCAGGGCAGTTCCCCACCCTGCCAGGCTCACCACGTCATCTGTCTCCACCTACAGCATCCCTGGCTCAGCTGTCTGCGCCTTTGACATGACACAAGTGGCTGCCGTGTTTGAGGGCCGCTTCCGTGAGCAGAAGTCCCCTGAGTCCATCTGGACACCCGTGCCAGAGGATCAGGTGCCACGGCCCCGGTGAGAGGCCCCTCCATCCTGCAGTGGGTACCCGGGTAGGATCCTGACCCTGAACTGAGGGCTGGGACTCCCAGGCTCTTGTTTAGCTGTTGCTGAGGTCAGCTGTGGGCTTCCCTGGTAGCTCAGCTGGCAAAGAATCTGCCTGCAATGCAGGAGACCCTGATTCAATTCCTGGGTCAGGAAGATCCCCTGGAGATAGGATAGGCTACCCACTCCAGTATTCTTGGGCTTCCCTGGTGACTCAGACAGTAAAGAATCCACCTGCAATGCAGGAGACCTGGGTTTGATCCCTGGTTGGGAAGATCCCCTGGAGGAGGGCATGGTAACCCACTCCAGTATTCCTTCCTGGAGAATCCCCATGGACAGAGGAGCTTGGTGGACTCAAGTCTATGGAGTCGCAAAGAATTGGACACGAGTGAGCAACTAAGCACAGCACAGCACAGGGATCAGCTGTAGCCATTATGCAGGTGGTTAAAACTGAGGCCCTTGGAGCAGGGGCACCCTAGTGAATCAGAGCCCCTGAGTGGCAGCCTCCAGGTCTGCCCTGACCACCCCCTCACCCACCCAGGCCCGGGTGCTGTGCAGCTCCTGGCATGCAGTACAATGCCTCGAGCGCCTTCCCGGATGAGATCCTCAACTTTGTCAAGACGCACCCTCTGATGGACGAGGCTGTGCCCTCCCTGGGCCACGCACCCTGGATCGTTCGGACTCTGATGCGGTCAGTTCCTACACTTGGCTGGTGGCCAGGCCTGGGTGGGGACAAGAGCCCAGGCCAGGGTGGTGGGCCAGAAGGGAGCATAGGGGCAACTTCCAACATGACATGAGGGGAAGACAGAGAGGGAGGGAGACAGAGAGGGAGGCAGATGGGAGATGAAGGCAGGAGAGCCCAGGGAGGAGCTGGCTTTGGGGATCTGTTTCTCTCTGTGATGTGCACCCTTGGAGCCACGCCCATGCCCACCTTGCGCAGCGTGGGTGGTGTCTCCGAGTGCACACAAGGGACCATGGGGGCTGGGCAGCAGCCTGACTTCTGCTCCACTCTGGCCCCAGGCACCAGCTGACCCGAGTGGCTGTGGACGTGGGCGCCGGCCCCTGGGGCAACCAGACCGTTGTCTTCCTGGGGTCTGAGGCAGGCACGGTCCTCAAGTTCCTTGTCTGGCCCAACGCCAGTGCCTCAGGTACCACGGGGCCCAGTGTCTTCCTGGAGGAATTTGAGACCTACCGGCCTGACAGGTGAGGCTGGCAGAGGCCAAGAGGCAGGGCCAGTGGGCAGGGAGACAGGGCATTCCCCTTGAATCTTACCAGTCTCCTCACCCCCAGGTGTGGACAGTCTGGAGGCGGCGAGACAGGGCACCGGCTGCTGAGCCTGGAGCTGGATGCGGCCTCGGGTGGCTTGCTGGCAGCCTTCCCCCGCTGTGTGGTCCGAGTCCCCGTGGCACGCTGCCAGCAATACTCAGGATGCATGAAGTGAGTGCCTCCTGCCCCCGGCCAGCTGTGGGCAAGGGAAGTGAAGGGAGGAAGTGAGCATGGAAAGAGGGGGAGAGTCAGGTTCAAGTGCAGGCTCCAACAGCATTCTGATTCTCAACGATGGACAGTGGGCAGAGTATGTGCAAAGGTCCTGGGGCAGGAATGCTGGGTATGTTGGTGGAACAGTGAGAAGGCCTCTGTGGCTGGAGCAGAGTGAGTGAAGGGGAGGGAGAAGACGGGGCAGGTTGGGCAGGGTCTGTGAGCCTCAGGAGGACTTGGGTTCCTTCCCCCACCCCCAGAGTGAGGTGGGAGCCCCAGAGATCTGTGGGCAGAGCAGGATAGGATCTGACAGACATTTCTTAGAGAAGCAGAAGCTGGGGACCAGGGAACAGATGTTTGCAAAATACTGGCACACTCGTGGACTCAGAGTGAGCCCTCCACATGGAGCACCTGGCCCCGTGCCCACCATCATGGTAATAGTGATGCCATAGCACAGATCCAAAACCTGGGCTTCAATCCCTTCAATCCCAGTTCTGTCCCTTGGACAAAAGTAAACATTCCTGAGCCTCAGTTCTCTCATCTGTAAAATGGGGAAGGAATAGCCCCCACTGCTGATATGTGTCTTGGGAACTCCCAGAGCTGATGGTAAGAGGTGCCTCTGCAGAAACCCTGGTTGATCTGCCTTCCGGGTCCCTTGTCTGTCCTAGGAACTGCATTGGTAGTCAGGACCCCTACTGCGGGTGGGCCCCAGATGGCTCCTGCGTCTTCCTGAGCCCTGGCACCAGGTACTGGGAAGTGGGAGGTGGGGGGAGGGTGACTGAATCACCTGATGATCGGGAGTCCCCCATCCCCACCAACCACAGATCTGTGCCAAGGGTTTCCACTGACTGTGCCTCTCTACACCCCCCCCCACCTGCCCATCAGAGCCACCTTTGAGCAGGACGTGTCTGGGGCCAGCACTTCAGGCTTAGGGGACTGCACAGGTAAGAGGGGAGAGGGGAGGAGGCCTGGGGACTCTAAGTCTTGGTCCTCCAGGGTTCTCACACCTGAATGGGTGGGATACATTGACGTCCCTCAGGGCTTGGGAAGGGGCCCCAATTCCAGATAGGGTAGTGGGAAAAGGACAGACGGGTCGAGAGGGAGGGCAGAGAGAGGCCAAGAAACAGGCAGGTGGACAGACAGATTTTAGGAACACAGATGCCAGGGGACAGACGGATGGGCAAATGGGCTTTGAAAGGGTCAGAGAGACGCCCCTGAGCAGAGAGGTTGACAGACCGGCTGGAGGTGGTGGGAGGTACGCAGGGGACGGTCTGGCCAGCCCTTCTCACGCCGCGCTCCCTGGCAGGACTCCTGCGCGCCAGCCTCTCGGAGGAGCGCGCTGGGCTGGTGTCGGTGAACCTGCTGGTGACGTCATCGGTGGCGGCCTTCGTGGTGGGCGCCGTGGTGTCCGGCTTCAGCGTGGGCTGGTACGTGGGGCTCCGCGAGCGGCGCGAACTGGCCCGCCGCAAGGACAAGGAGGCCATCCTGGCACACGGGGGCGGCGAGGCCGTGCTGAGCGTCAGCCGCCTGGGCGAGCGCCGGGCGGGCGGCCCCGGAGGCCGGGCCGGGGGCGGCGGCGGCGGGCCCGGGGGTCCCCCGGAGGCTCTGCTGGCGCCCCTGATGCAGAACGGCTGGACCAAGGCCACGCTGCTGCAGGGCGGCCCCCACGACCTGGACTCCGGGCTGCTGCCCACGCCCGAGCAGACACCACTGCCCCAGAAGCGCTTGCCCACCCCGCACCCGCACACCCTGGGCCCCCGCGCCTGGGAACACGGCCCCGCGCTGCTCACGGCCTCCGCCTCGTCCTCGCTCCTGCTGCTGGCCCCCGGCCGCGCCCCTGAGCCGCCCCCCGCGCCAGGCGAGCCGGCAGCCCCAGACACCCGCCTCTTCACCGGGCGCCCGGGCCGCGCCTCCCACGGCGACTTCCCGCTTACCCCCCACGCCAGCCCAGACCGCCGGCGGGTGGTGTCGGCGCCCACAGGACCCTCGGACCCCAGCTCGTCCACCGACGGCTTCCCGCGGCCCTGGAGCCCGCCGCCCACAGGCAGTCTCCGGAGACCAGGCGCTCACGCCCCGCCGGCCGCTGCGCTCCGCCGCACGCACACGATCAACAGCGGCGAGGCCCGGCCTCGCGGCCGCCACGCCCGGCCGGTCACGGACTTGGCCCACCTGCTCTCCTACGGGGGCCCCGACAGGACTGCGCCCCCCGTGCCCTAGGCCGCGGCCCCGCGCCTCGGTGGTGCCAGCCACGGGAACCAGGAGCGAGAGCCCGGGGCCAGCTCCCAAGTGGGTGCTCAGACCCCCAGCCCGGCCGCGCGGGGGGGCGGGGCGGGGGCTCCCCTCCGCCGCAGGGAAGCACAAGGGGCTCGGCCTCCCCCCTCACCCCAACGCGCCCCCAGAGCCGCAGGACACTGAGGCGGTCTGCGGCGGGCAGACGGGGCAGGCGGAATGTGCTATGGATTTGAGGTTGACCTTCTGCGCGTGGATTTTGGTTTGTTTTCCAATTTGCGTTTCTTTTGCAGTTTTCTAAACCAATTGCACAACTCCGTTCTCGGGGTGGCGGCCGAGGGGCGGGGGGGTGGCGCTTGGAGGCGGTGGGGATGGGGCGGGGAGCGCACCTGCAGACCCAAGCTCCCCCCGCCNGAGGTTGACCTTCTGCGCGTGGATTTTGGTTTGTTTTCCAATTTGCGTTTCTTTTGCAGTTTTCTAAACCAATTGCACAACTCCGTTCTCGGGGTGGCGGCCGAGGGGCGGGGGGGTGGCGCTTGGAGGCGGTGGGGATGGGGCGGGGAGCGCACCTGCAGACCCAAGCTCCCCCCGCCCCACCCAACCACCTAAAGCCGCCCTCCTCCACCCGGCCTCTGGCGTGTGTGGGTGTGTGTGTGTGTGTGTGCATGCCGTGTCCGTGTGCAAGGGGCCAGGCAGGGGAGGGAGGCGTGCGTGTGTGCCTGCAGGCTGCTGCTGCGTGTGTGTGGTGACGGCCACGCGCAGTGTGCGTGTCTGTGTGTGAGCGCGGAGGTCCCAGCGGCCTGGGCGTTGGCTGAGCCGACGCCGGGGCTTCCAGAGGGCCGGGGGCCTCCGAGGTGCCGGTTAGGAGTTCGAGGGGAGATGCGGCAGGGGTTTTAGGCGGGGGCTCGGGAGGCCTGTCCAGATGTCATATTGGCAGCTGTCTAAGGGCTCGGGCGGTCTAGGGGACGGCTAAGGCTGGCGGGCCCCCCTGTAAATACAGCCCCAGGGTGGTCAGAGGGTCCCATGCCACTCGTCCTCTATGACCTCCCCCTTGACCTCCAGCTGACCATGCATGCCAGCTGAGTGGCCAGCTGAGTCCTGGACCCTCTCTGGAGTTTGCCTCCCCCACCTGCCCCCCCATCAATAAAACTGTTTACAACCACCGGCCCTCAAGGCTCTGGGTCTACTCTGTCTCCTGGGGGCGGGGCTTTGACAGGGGCGGGGCCTGGGACCAGATGGGAGCGTCCTGAGACTCAGGGCTGGGTCACAGCTACAGACAGAATTCTGGAGAGGTGGGTATGGGAATGTAGAGAGTTTGCGGGGGTCCCCGTCTCCATCTGTACAGACGCCAGTTTCTGACCAATCCTTCAGCAAATATTTATTATGCACCTACTGTGTGCTGGACACTGGAAACCAAGACCCCTGTCCTCATGGAGTTCACAACCTAGTGGGGGAAACCGACCACACACACACACACACACACACACACACACACGAATTAGGGCTTGATTTAAATTAGTGATAGGTGTAATGAAGGAAGGGGCTTCCCAACGGGTAAAGAATCCACCTGTAATGCAAGAGTCGTAGGTTCAATCCCTGGGTGGGGAAGATCGCCTGGAGGAGAGCATGACAGCCCACTCTAATATTCTTGCCTGGAGAATCCCATGGACAGAGGAACCTGGCAGGTGACAGATCATGGGGTCACAAAGAGTCAGATATGACGGAGCCACTGACCATGGTTGCAGGTAATAAAGGAAAAATCAGATAATGTGCTGGGGGGCGGGGCTTCTGGAGGATCCGAGATGTGATGGGCTAGAAGGAGCACCTATGAGAAGATGTGAGGAGAGAGTGTTCCTGGCAGAGGGAACAGCCAGTGCAAAGGCCCTGTGGTAGGAACAAGCTTGGAAGAGGGTGGAGGCAATTCGTGTGGGTGCAGCAGCCTGGATAAAAGGAGAGCAGCTGGAGGTGAGAAGGGTGATGAGCACAGGGCTTCAGGCAGGCAGGGCCTTGCTAGTGAAGAGTGCAATTATTTTTTAATGTTAGCTCCCTTTTAAAAATTTTATTATTATTATTTGTCTGTACAGGAAGCATGTGGGATCTTAGTTCCCTAACCAGGGATTGAATCCATGCACCTGCGTTGGAAGAAGGGGTCTTAACCACTGGACCACCAAGGAAGTCCCTGAATTTTTCTAAACTGTGGTAAATAACATATACAATCAAATTTGCCACTTGAGCCATTTTTAAGTGTTCTATGGCATTAAGCACATTCACATTGTTGTTCAGTCAACCATCCATCTCCAGGATTTATCCATTTTCCCAAATTGAAACTCTGTCCCTATTAAACCCTCCCTCCCCACTCCCCCCTCCCTCCAGCCTTCTGAATTTTAAGTGGGACAGGAAGCCATCAGAGACTTTTAAACAGGGGACATGATCTGATTTCATTTTAAGAAATTGCTTTAGCATTACATTGCTACAGTTCACAGCTCTTCCTTCCAGCCTGAGTCGACTAAGCACCTATTGTATGCTGGGCTCTGAGGATAGAGTCATAAACAGGACAGACATACCCCGACCCCCACCATCCTTCCTTTTCATGGGAAGACTGATTTAAACCGAGACACACACAACACCAAGACAGTATCTTCGGTTCAGTTCAGTCGCTCAGTCGTGTCCGACTCTTTGCAACCCTGTGAACTGCAGCACGTCAGGCCTCCCTGTCCATCACCAACTCCTGGAGTTCACTCAAACTCAGGTCCATTGAGTCAGTGATGCCATCCAGCCATCTCATCCTCTGTCATCCCCTTCTCCTCCTGTCCCCAATCCCTCCCAGCATCAGAGTCTTTTCCAATGAGTCAACTCTTCACAGGAGGTGGCCAAAGTACTGGAGTTTCAGCTTTAGCATCATTCCTTCCAAAGAAATCCCAGGGCTGATCTCCTTTAGAATGGACTGGTTGGATCTCCTTGCAGTCCAAGGGACTCTCAAGAGTCTTCTCCAACACCAGAGTTCAAAAGCATCAATTCTTTGGCACTCAGCTTTCTTACAGTCCAACTCACACGTCCATACATGATTACTGGAAAAACCATAGCCTTGACTAGATGGACCTTTGTTGGCAAATTAATGTCTCTGCTTTGAATATGCTATCTAGATTGGTCATAACTTTCCTTCCAAGGAGTAAGCATCTTTTAATTTCCTGGCTGCAATCACTATCTGCAGTATCTTAGCAGCTCCTTATGAACCTGTGTGTCTGTTTTTTCAGCTTGATTGAAATATATTTGACATATAACATTATGTAGGTTTCCAGTGAGTATCTTGACGATTTGATATATTTTATATGCATGAAGATGATTATCACAATAAGGTTGACACATCCATTACCTCACATAGTAACTTTGTATGTGTGTGTATGTAGTAAGAACGTTTGAGATATATGCTTAGCATCTTTCAAGTATACAGTGCAGGGACTTCCCTGGTGGTCCAGTGGTTAAGACTTTGCCTTCCAATGCAGTGGGAGCAAGTTCCATCCCTGGTGGGAAGCTAAGATCCCACATGCCTCTCAGCCGAAAAACCAAAATATAAATAACAAAAGCAATATTGTAACAAATTCAAAAAAGACTTTATAAAAAAGACTAAATGGCGGGGGGAACTCAAGTGTAACAGTACAGTCTTGTTAACTAGTCACCATGCTGTACATTACATTCCCAGAACGTATGCATCTTATAGCTGGAACTCCCTACCCTTCGACTAACATCTCTCCCTTTCCTTCACCTCCCCACCAGCCCCTGGCAACCACCATTCTACTCTTGGGGTTCTATGAGTGTGGTTATTTGACATAACTGAGATCATTCAGCATTTGTCCTTTTCTGCCTGAGACGGAAAAGAATCTGCCTGCAATGCAGGAGACCTGACTTTGATCCCTGAATCAGGAAGAGCCCCTGGAGAAGTGAATGGCTACCCACTCAATATTCTTGCCTGGAAGATCCCATGGACGAAGGAACCTGTGGGCTACAGTTCATGGGGTCACAAAGAGTTGGACACGACTGAGCGACTAACACTTTGACACTTTCACTTTACTTAGCATAATGCCCTCAAGTTTCATCCATATTGTCCCAATTGGCAGGATTGGCCTGCTTGTTATGACTGAGTTATATTCCATCATATATATGCACCACATCTTTATCCTCGCGTCTGCAGGTGGACACTCAAGTTGTCTCCCTGTCTTGGCTATTGTGACTAACTCCATAATGAATATGGGAGGTCAGCTATCTGTTCCAAGATACTGATTTCATTTCCTTTGGACACATACCCAGAAGTGAGATTGCCAGATCACATGGCAGCTCTATTTTTAATTCTTTGGAGGAAACTCTAAACAGTGGCTACACCAATTTACATTCCCACCAGCAGCATACAAGGGTTCCCCTTTATCTGCATCCTCACCAACACTTATTATCTCTTGTCTTTTTTACGAAGTCATTCTAACAGGTGTGGGTGACATCTTGTGGGTTTTTTAAAAATTATTCGTATTTTAAAATGTATATATTTTGGACTGTGCTGGGCCTTCACGCTGCACAGGCTTTTCTCCAGTTGTGCCAAGTGGGGGCTACTCTCTACTTGGAGTGCACCGTGGACTTCTCCTCACAGTAGCTTCTCTTTGTTGCAGAGCACAGGCTCTAGAGCGCACAGGCTTTAGTAGTTGAGGTATGTGGGCTCAGTATTTTCAGCTTCCGGGCTTTAGAGCCACAGACTCAATAGTTGTGGCACACAGGTTTAGTTTCTCCATGGCATGTGGGACCTTCCTGGATCAGGGATTGAATCTGTGTTTCCTGTTTGCACTGAGCCACCAGGGAAGCCCCTCATTTTAGTTTTGATTTGAACTCTCCTGATCATTAGTGGTGTGGAGTGCCTTTTCGTGTGCCTGTTGGCCATTGGTCTATCTTCTTTGGAAAGACGTCTGTTCAGGTCCTTGGCCTGTTTTTGTGTGTCCATCTCTGCATATCTGTTGTTCTCTGCTCTGGGTCTTGTTCTGCCCGTGTTTCTGGTTCTGTGTATTCTCCCTGTCACTTTGTCACTGTCTATATCTGTGTATTTATACAGGTGGTGATCTGTCCTTCATGTGTGCCTGTCTATGCCACCCTACCTGTTTCCCTCTCAGCCTCTGTGTCCACTTTATATCCTCACAACCAAACAGGGACTAAAGACAGGGCTGGGGAAGAGAGGCCGTGGTCAGGCATACAGATAAAGATAGTACATCACCAGCCTTCCCTGACATTCCAGTGGTTAAAACTTGACCTCCCAATGCAGAGAGTGTGGGTTCAGTGCCTGGTTGGCGAGCTAGGATCCCATATGCCTCAGGACCAAAAAAAGAAAACAAACAAAAAACAAGCAGTGCTGTAACAAATCCAATAAAGTTCTTTTAAAAAATAGGTCCTACATCACACCTGAGTGCTGAGATGGGAATTAAAACACTGAATAGCCAAACCTGTGAGATGCAGCTGAGACAGTTCTTAAAAGGAAATTCGTAGCCTCCAGATGCATTTATTAGGAAAGGAGAAAGAATCAAAACAAATGTCACATCAGCATCGGCTGAAGAATAAAGAAGAGGAGGGGCCCTCAGAGACTGAGCTTACCTTCACAGGTGGGGAAACGACGGCCAAGGTAATTTAAGCCCCTCGCCCAAGTTCACAACACAAAGTGGTTACAGTGGAGCTATAGGATTCAGAGCCAGGTTTAGTCCCTCCCAGACCATTGTGCTTCCCCAGTGGCACAGTGGTAAAGAATTTGCCTGTTAATGCAGGAGATCTGGGTTTGATCCCTGGGTTGGGAAGATCCCCTGGAGGAGGACATGGCAACACACTCTGTTATACCCAAACACTCTGGGAAACAAACTCACTCAGAAGGACAGCGTGGATTGTGGAATGCAGTTTATTACACCGGTGGGTCCTAGGCAGATTTTCCTCTTTAGCCAGGGACCCCGACCGACTTTTGTGAAAACCTCATATACTTTAACTGAACATGCTCAAGCTCACATCCCCAAATTCCTTAAAATGTTAAATTCCTGGAAAATGTTAAAGGGAGATACAATCAGGTTACAGCCATGGTTCATAATCAGAAGGGTCAGCTGGTTATTCGTTGTAACCTACACCAATGGGTGCCATAAAGATTACAAAGGTGATTGACTACATAGGGAATTATTACATTCTTTCTGGTGAAGGGAAATCTTGGTATAGAATCTGGTGTCTACCAGTCTGGAGAGCCTTTTTGGCCATAGGTACATGATCTCCATGGCTACCAGGTACATAGTCCAAAGTTTACTGTGAATGCAAGATGGATTTTACTTCTTTTTCAAGATGGAGTCAGCTCGGCCTATTCCCTTCCTCCTTCATTACCCCCTCTTGATGCTCTCAACTTCCAGTGTGAGCATCACTCATCAGAATGTACTGCATTTTAGATTTCCTGGTATATATTTGGGTAAGTGAAGTCAGCCTCTGTGATACAAAGTTGACAACACATTGGAGAATACAAGGTCCACATAACAGAATCAACAGGACAACTATAGCAATGGTGAATATAGTTTCCCACCAATCACCCTTGACCCATCATAAAACAGAATTCCAAAAGGGAAGATTATCATCAGTCATAGCTTTTACCTGACCTTTCATGTCCTCTAGGGTGGCTGATGTATTGCCAGATAAATCAAGGATTTACACACAACATTCAACTTTAACTATAGCACAGGTCCCTCCTTGTGCTGAAACTATGGTTAGTCTCAAGATGATACCGGCAAGTCCTTGTAGCAGCAGGTGACTGTAGAGCTTCACCTCCTCTTCTTTAAGATGATCTTGGTTTCATGGGGATCAGTGGGGTCCTTTTGCATAGTCCACTCGGTGTCCTCCAGGTCTGTGTGCTATGCTATCTTCACACTCATATGGTGGATCCAAGGAGTGATACCTGTACCTTTAACTGCCGTAGGTGTGGTTAGAACAACAGTATATGGACCTTTCCAATATGGGGCCAAGGAGTCCTGTTTCCAGTCCTTGACCCACACCTGATCACTAGGCACGAACCCATGAATCTGTTCCCCAAGCAGAACGGCACCCTTTCTTGTACAAACTTAGTTACCTGATTTATTACCTTACCCAGTTGTTCCATCTGTGTGAAATCTCACCTCCCCTTATCTGTGGCAAGTTTGTTGACACCTGTCTTACTATAGGAGGGGACCTCCCTTAGATAATTCCATAAGGAGAATAACCGTGGGAATGTGGGGTTACTCTTAATTTGAATAAGGCTGCCAGAAGCAAATCCATCCATGAACAGTCTCTACCATCCATTTTGAAAGTGACTCTTTAACAGTTCGGTTGGTACTTTCCACTATTCTGGAACTCTGGGGCCTATATGCCCTATGTAATTTCCACTTGATATTTAGAGCTTTACATAACTGTTGAATTAAGTCGGCTACAAATGCAGGGCCATTGTCTGATCCTATACTGGTTGGGAACCCGAGTCTGGGGATTATTTCTCAAAGCAGACAGCCACTTCATTTGCTTTTCAGTTCGGGTGGCGAAGGCCTCCACCCATCCTGAGAAGGTACATACCATGACCAGTAAATAATGATAGTGTCAGCAGGCTTTCATCTCGTAAAGTCCACCTCTAAATGTTCAAAGGGTAGAGTGCCTTTTAACTGTATTCCTAGAGGTTTTTGTTTATGTCCAGGGGCAGCACTGACCTGTCAGCAAGCAGAACAGTTCCAGGATTCCATTCTACATAAGGAGGAAAGTCGTGGAGTTAAGAAATATTTTCCAACTAATTCTTCCATTTTGTCATGTCCCAAGTGAGCTGCCTGGTGAATCTGAGTTACTAGTGTGGGGGCTAATACCTTGGGTACCAGTAACCTGCCATCCGATAGTTCCCCCCAACCTTTTTCATTTTTGGTGGCCCTTTCTGCTTCAGCCAGCTGGTCTTGGGCCAGAGCATACTGTGGGAGAGTCAAGGTTAACTCAGGCATTTTTGAGAGTACAAAGGTTCCCATAGACACCCCACCAGCAGCCCCAAATTTCTTAGCCGCACGTTTTGTGGCTTTCTCTGCTAGTCGGTTTCTCCGTGCTTGTGGGGTGTCTTCCTTTTGGTGACCCCAACAATGCACCACTGCTACCTTTTCAGGTTCCCACACAGTATCTAATAGAGTCAACATTTCTTCTCTGTTTTTAACGTCCTTTCTGTTCACTGTCAGAACTCTCTCTTTAAAAGCCCCATGTACATGTCAAGTAGCAAAAGCATACCTCGAGTCTGTGTAAATGTTTGTCTTCTTCCCTTTTGACAGCTGGAGGGCCTGAATTAGAGCATACAGTTCAGCCCATTGGGCAACCAGCGTGATGGCAGAGAGCGAGCCTCAGCAACGGTTTCACCTGTGACTACTGCCCGTCCCGATAGTCGTTGCCCTTGTTTCACCAGGCTGGTGCCATTGATGTACAGGGCTCGATCTGGGTCCTGGATTGGCTGGTCTCTCAAGTCAGGTCTGCTGGCATAAACTTCTTCTGGGATTTCCTTGCAATCATATGAGGGCCCACCTTCTTCCACAGGAAGGAGAGTGGCCAGATTTAGGGCCTGACAAGGCTCAATAGTAACATGGGGTTTCTCACATAACAGTTCCTGGCGTTGAGTAATCCGAGATGTTGACAGCCATTTATGGGGGTCCCCTCGCAGGAGAGTGTTGACCTCATGGGGGGCTTTTACGATCAAATCTTGGCCCAAAATCAACTTGGTGTCCTCCTGGACCAGTAAGGCAACCGCAGCCACTGCCCGTCAGCATCCCGGCCACCCAGCAGCAATGTTGTCCAGCCGTTTTGAGAGATAAGCCATGGGTCTGTCCCATGCCCCCATGGTCTGGGTCAACACTCCCATAGCCACCTTGTCCTTTTCAGTCACATAAACAGCTTAGCAAGGTCTGGCATGCCCAAGGCTGGTGCTGATGTAATAGTACCGGGCTTGAGTTCTATTACCACTGGGGCTTGTTGTTTTGCAACCCTGGGTCGGGGTGGGGGAAGGGGG
>SJYA01001140.1:1624497-1690065 GCA_006410615.1 Neotragus moschatus | reverse complement strand
CCCGCCCACCCCCACCGCCCCGCCTGGCTCAGGTCAGCCCCTATCAGGAACAGGATGTGGGTGGAGACTTCCCTACAGTTGCTGCCCCTGCCCCTAGCTTAGGTTGGTGTAAGGCCACCTTGCCAGACCAAGGGAACCTGGATGGAAAAGAGAGAGGCCACCATGTCCTCTCCGAACCTAGAGCGAAAACAGAGGTAGGTCCCCACCCGACCCATCCTGGGCAGAAATGACGCGAACACTGCGCAGATATACGGACAGTCTGTCTGACCCACTGAAGTTCCAGGTCCAGACATTGGCCCGCAGGCTGGAGCAGACTGACACTCAGGCTGCTCCAAAGGGCAGACTCGCTCCCATATGTCGATGTAGAAAATGCATAATGCAAGAGTTGCAAGTTCAGTTTTCTTTGGGGCAAAATGAGGACTGCAACCTGGGAAACAGCACCTCAGCTCTGAGAGACTGCTCCAAAGAGGCAGGGGTGGGGAGGTCAGTATAGATGTGATTTTGTGAAGGGGGAGTACAGGCAATCAAGCATATATATATATTTTGTTTGTTTGTTTTTCTGGTAGAAGCTTTCTGCTAGTCACAGGGAGCACTCATCACTATGAAGGATTTTAGTGCTTTTCTAGATATAAGGAGATATAAGGACTGGGCTCATAAAACTAGCTCCTGAAAATAAGTACCTGAAGACTTGTCCTGCCAGTTGCCCCCGCCCACTGCCACCTCACCCTTCACCCCCAAGCACAGAGTGCCTCATTTCTGCTCTCCACCCTGAACTCCTTTCAGGGGGTATTGAAAATCAGCAGCTGCAGCAGCACTTTATTTAATCCTTGTAGAGGTAGATGGTAGGGGTTAATTTGTAGTTGACACACACACACACAGCCCAGGAACCCCAAGTGGTCCATGGGTTGTAGCAACTAAGGGTGTTCAGGTGGTCTCTAGCTGCTGGGCTTGGGGCATCACTGCTGGAGGGACCATGAGGAGCAGAAACCCCAACTGTTTCCCAAGAGGAAACAGTTTTCTGCTTGGAAGAGTCAAGAAAGCTTTGTGGAAAGGAGGGGGCATCGGAGCTGGCACTTTGCAGGATGAATAAAAGTTTGTGGGCTCTGCCTTCAAAACAGGGAACCAGGGAGATAAGAAATGACCCAGAAAACAAGTGAGAGCAGAAGAAATTAGCAAGTTAAACTGCAAATAATTAATAGCTCATTGAGATTGGACTGGCAGTAGGAAAGAGTAGTATTTAAGGATCAGACTAAGAAACTCAGGCTTTTGTAGAATTATAATTCTTCCTGGAACAAGAGTTACTTCTGGCAGCTCTGGGCGGGGTGGGGGGAGCAAGGGTGGAAGCTAAGAGAGGAAGTGACTCCATTATTCCAGCCCAGCAAAGCAGTGGCAGGGTCTGGGTTGGTGAGAGTAGAGATGGTAAGAAGCAGGCAGATTCTGTGTGTATTTTTTATCTTGCTGGGTATCTAATATCTTAATTTTGACTTATTAAGCTCTTTTTTGTCATTTCCTGCAGTCTGGTGGGCTGGGACTCCCATCTTTCTAGAACCTTCCTGTTGCTGCTATTTGTAGTCTCAGCCCAGGGGGTCACCCCAAATCCTGAAGCCTGTCTGGTGTCCTCCTCAGTCAATGGCAGCTCCATCTCCTGCCAGCCACCTGCCCAAATCCCCCACAGCCTCCCAGCTGACACCATCTTTCTGGCTGTGGAGTTCTTCAACCTGACTCGGCTGCCTGCCGACTTCCTCCAGGGGATCCCTAACCTTCAGGAACTCCACCTTTCCAGCAACAGACTGGAGGACCTCTCCCCCAAGTTCCTGCTGCCCGTGCCCCAGCTAAAGGTGCTCGACCTGACCCGCAATTCCCTGACCCATCTGCCCCCTGGCCTCTTCCGGATCTCAGCTGCCCTCTGCACCCTGGTGCTGAAGGGAAACCAGCTAAAGTTTCTGGAAGCTTCATGGCTGCATGGCCTGAAAGCCCTACGACATCTAGACCTGTCTGAGAACCAGCTGCACTCCCTGCCCCCTGGGCTCCTGGAGAATTTCACCGACCTGCTCACCCTTGACCTTAGCAATAACTACCTGCAGACATTGCCCCCTGACCTTCTGAGGGGGCCCTTGAACTTGGAACGGCTGCATCTGGAGGGCAACAGACTGCGGGTGCTTGGAGAGGGCCTTCTGGCACCCCAGCCAAAACTACGCTACCTCTTCCTGAATGACAACAGGCTGGCCTTGGTGGCAGCCGGCGCCTTCCGAGGTCTGCAGAAACTGGACATGCTGGATCTCTCCAACAACTTGCTGACCACAGTGCCCACGGGCCTCTGGACCTCCCTGGGGAAGGCTGCCAAGAACCTGAAGGACGGCTTTGATATCTCTAGTAACCCCTGGATCTGTGACCAGAACCTGGACGACCTCTATCGTTGGCTGGTAGCCAATGAAGACAAGATGTTCTTCCGGAATCACACACGCTGTTCCGGCCCTGAGGCCTTGAAGGGCCAGAGGCTCCTGGCTGTGGCTGAGTCCCATTGAAGCTCGGGGCGGGGACTGGGGATGGGATGGGGAGGCAAGTCTTCATAGGCCAGTGCACCCCACTTAGCAAATAATTCCCCCCTTCTAAGGATGAGACTGGGCTTCCCATAGTTTTTGGATTCTGTTTCATCCAGGCTTCCAGAAACATGCCTTGAACCTTCCTTCCTTATTGCCTTTGCTCACGCTGTATCCTCTTCCAGAAATTTCTTTCCCATCTCTCAGACTTCTTGGTCTCTGGCTCCTCCAGCCTGCCCTGGCTCCACACTGAAGTTGTCTCAATCTGGCTCTGTCTCCCCACTTTGTGTGTGGTTTTCTGAGTGTAAGACCTTGGACTGGATTTCCTTTTACCCAGCATCACTCAGCTTGGAGTCAGACTGTATTGTTGTTAAGCCCTGTCTGACTCTGCGACCGATGGGCTATAGCACACCAGGCTTCTCTGTCCTCCACAGTCTCCTGGAGTTTGCTCAAATTCATGTCTATTGAGTCAGTGGTGCTATCCAATAACCAGATCATCCTCTGCTTCCCCCTTCTTCTCTTGCCCTCAGTCTTTACTAGTATCAGGGTCTTTTCCAAAGAGTTGGCTCTTTGCATGAGGTGGAGTTTAATTAATAAATAATAGTTGAACAGAAGTGGATGGTTTCACTGTGCTCCTTGCATCTCTCAAGTAAAATTCCTAGGTATCCAGGATGCAGAAGGAGGAAAGGAGAGGTATGCCATGAAATCCCAAATGGATAACCATTGGGATTTGACCTCCTCCCCTCCTCCCCATCCCTGGACTTACTGGAAATAAAACCTTGACCATTGCCCAGGGTGTCATTTTACCAGTGGATTCCTGCCAAAGCTTGTGTCCTGGGGAAGGTTTAAATTAAACCTGATTGCTTCAGGGCTCCAAACAATTTTTCATGCTGGCCTGTGATAACCGGGGAGGGGTAGCTGCCCAAGGCAAGGGTGGGAAGGCTGGATGGGGCTGAACAAATAGGCAGGGGCCCAGGGGACTGTGTTTTCACAGCTCTGGAACTTCAGGGCCACCTGCCAACACAATGTTGTGTATGGTGGGGCTCGAGATCAGACTGGGGGGTCCCTGGGATGTTTGGGGCATGCTCTTCTTTTGCATCTCCTTGGAAGGAGGGTCATGCCCACGTGGGTGGTCCTTCCAGGTGTGGGTGGTCATTCCAACTGTGGCAATGAACGCCAGGGTTCTGGAGTCTGGCAGAGCTGGGTTTGAATCAGATCCCTCAATCGCTAGGTGAGCCAAGGCAAGTGGTTTAAACATTTTTATTTTTTGGCAGCAATGCGCGGCTTTGGGATGTTAGCTCCCTTACCAGGGATTGAACTCGGGCAGTCTGCAGTGAGAGTGCGGAGTCCTAACCATTGGACTGCTAGGGAATTTCCTGATTTAAGCATTCTGATCCTCACTTTGCTTATCTGTAAGATGGGCATCTAAAGGAATGAGCCGACCTCTCCTGACTTAGTTAAGTGGCAGATTTTTAAAAGCAAAAAGAAAGACCTTGAGGACTTGCCCAAGGTCACTGGGTGAAGAGGTTGGGGGGCTGTGCTGGCCCTCCACCGTCTCTGGAGCAACAGCAGTGAGGGCCAAGGAAAGTAGCTCAGTTCTTGTGTAGCCAGCGTCCCCAAGTTGCTATGACAACTGCGGGGTACTCTGGGAGCCCCTGGATAGAGCTGGGGGCCGGGAGCCCCGCCCCGGGCACGCCCCCGCATGGCCTCTCTCCATTGGTCAGTCCCCCGAGGCCCCGCCCCCAAGTAGCTATAAGGCGGGCGGGGCAGACTGGAGGCGGAGACTGGAGTCCGAGTCTAGGGTCTGTGGCTGAACCTGGGGGCTGAAGCTGAACGCGCCCAGGTGAGTGCCGTTCAGGCGGCATCCAGGACCGCCCAGCAGATCCCCGGGGGCCCCAGTGAGTGGGTGGACGGGCTAGAGTCCAGCGGCTTGGTAAGAGGTGGGGTGTGATAGGCCGCAGCAGGTGGCTGAGACCCTTGTCCCAGTTGGCAAAAGCTCAGGACCCTGTTGGGCGAGGACTAGGGTTCTGAGGGTGCAGGCGTGGGGACAGGGGAAGAACTGGAGGCGGGGAGTCTGAGGTCGAACTCTCTCTGAGTCTACTTAGCTGAGTGACCTTGGGCCCAAGCATGGACCTTTTGTGTGCCTCAGTTTCCCTGTGTGTCAGACTGGACTGTGAGTTTACTGGTATTCTGTGGCTCCCACTCCACCTGCATCCCTGCTGGGGGCTGCTTGCACGATTCCATCCCTGGGCTGGGGGTAACAGGGATCTCCTTCACTTTGCAGAGGAGAAAGCAGTCCACGCAGGTGAAGGCACTTGCCCAAAGTCACACAGCAGGTAATGGCAGGAAGGACTCGATCTTAGGTGTCTCTCCCCACAGAACCCATGCTTTGAATCACTAACATGCCCCCATCCTGCCAGAGGTTTTCTGAAGTGAAAGTGTTAGTCGCTCAGTCGTGTCCGACTCTTTGCAAACCCATGGACTATAGCCCGTCAGGCTCCTCTGTCCATGGAATTCTCCAGGCAAGAATGCTGGAGTGGGTAGCCATTCCCTTCTCCAGGGNGCCAGAGGTTTTCTGAAGTGAAAGTGTTAGTCGCTCAGTCGTGTCCGACTCTTTGCAAACCCATGGACTATAGCCCGTCAGGCTCCTCTGTCCATGGAATTCTCCAGGCAAGAATGCTGGAGTGGGTAGCCATTCCCTTCTCCAGGGGATCTTCCCCACCCAGCAGGTCTCCCGAATTGTGGGCAGATTCTCTACCATCTGAGTCACCTGGGAAGTACGCACCTACTGTGTGCAGTGCCCCGTGCATGCATTGTCCCTGCCCAGGATCCTCTGAGGTAGGTATCATCATTTTTGCATGTTGTAGATGAGGAAACTGAGACCCCAAGAGGAGACCAGACTTGCCGGGGTCACCAAGCCCAGCCGGACAGAACCCAGGGTCTGGGCGGGAGCTGGGAGAGCTGGCGTGCAAGGGCCTGTCACTCTCTCCTGCCCCCCAGGGTGAACCTGTTTGCAGTAGGCATGTCAGAAGATGAGGGGGCTCAGGCCCCCGGACCCAGCTTGTCGGAGCAGGATCAGCAGGTGAGGGGCTGTGTCTCCCACGGAGCTCAGCTCAGGAGAGGGTAGGGGGACAGCCCCTCAGGGGACAGTTTCAGACTGGGTCACTCCCCTTGCTTTGAGCACCTTACTCTGAGGGCATTTTGGACCATAGCTGAGGGAGGCCCATTCTACCCATTTCCCAGAGGGGCAAAATGAAGCCCAGGGAGGAGAGTCTTTCCAGACACTCCCAGCCAGCTTACCTGGCCTCTGCTCAACCCTCTCCCTCTCTCTGCCTGTATCTCTGTTTCTGTGTTCACCATCATGGTACTCTCAACAAAACAATAACGACAACAATAACGACAGCATCAATCACAGCATACAGTCTGCATCATTCACTGGTCCAAGCGCTTCATATACAATGACTCCTTGAATCCCCTTCACAGCCCTAGAAACCCATTTCACAGATAAGGAGACTGAGGCACAGAGCAGTTCACATAGTTGCCCAAGTTCATACAGCTTGAAAGCATCAGAACCAGAACTGAACTCAGATGGTCCAGAGGCTATGCCCTGTGTGTGTGTGTGTGTGTTTACGCACACGTGCATGTGTGTTCAATTGTGTCCAACTTTTTGTGACACCATGGACTGTAGCCTGCCAGGCTTCCGGAGCAGACCAATTCCTTCAGAACTAGTCCTGTGTGTCTGCTGTTGAGAACTAGAGCCCTAAACACCTGCATGAGGGTCTCCATTGCCTGCAGGCAGCTGCGCTCAATACACTTCCTCTCCCCCTCATCCTGGCCCAGAGAGGGTGAGCAGGCTCTCCAGCTGGTGGCTGAGTCCCCCACCTCCACCTGGAACTCCTCTGATGCCACCCCTTCCTGCAGAGCGCGGTGCAGCGCGTGGCTGCCCTTCCCCTGATCAGGGCCACGTGCACCGCAGTCTCCGAGGCTTACAGCGCCGCCAAGGACAGACACCCGCTGCTGGGCTCTGCCTGCCGTCTAGCTGAGCACTGCGTGTGTGACCTGACCACCCGAGCCCTGGACCATGCCCAGCCACTGCTCAGCCACCTGCAGCCCCAGCGTGAGTTCCCCTGGCTATCGTCCTCAGTCCTGTGCTTTTCCCACTGCCCTGCCCTCTCACACTCCACTACAAGGAACCCCCTGAGTTGAATGTGCCTCCGCAGTCCTTTTTTCTTTTTGGCCACGCCCTTCATCTTGTGAGGTCTTAGTTCCCTGACCAGGGATCAAACTTGCACTCCCTGCAATGGAGGGATAGAGTCTTAACCACTGCACTTCCCCAGGGAAGTCCTGCTGCACAGTATTGCCTAAATTGTGTGCCTTTCGTCTGTCTGCCTGTCTGTCCCCACCCACCCACGTCACCCTCTCTGGGTCGTTCTGCCTGCGCCATCTTCCCCTGTTTGTTTCCCATCTTCCCCTCTGTTCCCCCCTTACTTGTCCCTCTGTAGTTTGATCAGCTGGCCACCTGCCCTTAGCTGTTTGTATGTCTGCCCCTTTGGTTCCCATTTGTCTGTCTCACAGTCCTCCTCCCTTTGACTAGCCTGATGTGCCTTGGGTCCCTCTGCCTATCCTATCTTCCTCCCCGTCTACCCCTCTGTCCCGGCCCCCACCCATCCTGAGCCTGAAACCAGCTCAGGGGTCCAAGCCAGGGGTGTGGTGGGGGGCAGAGAGACCCCTGGTCTTACATCTGACTGAGGAAGGTGATCATCTAAGGGTCCCAGCCCAGGGCCTCGCCCGCCCCTCTCAGCTGGCTTGTGTGATCTTGAACCTGCTTGGTGAGGTGTCTGAGCTGGACATGGGGGAGGAGGCACTTTGGTGCTGGCAGCACTGATGGCAGGGCAGAGGTGGGAAGGGCAGAGAGGCAGGGTCCCGCCTGGGGCCCACCCACAGCCTCAGGGACCCCAGCCCCTTGCAGGGGACCAGCCAGGTGCCCCCTCCCTGTTTCTTTCCCCCTGCGTGGGTCTCTCTCTCTTTTTCTGTCTCTCCCTCCAGCATCCCTTCCTTCCATGACTCTCTGTGTGTCCCTAGTTCCCTTGACATCTTCCCGATTCTCACTCCCTGCCTTTCTGTCTCCAGTGGCCACAGTGAATGATCTTGCCTGCAGGGGCCTGGACAAGCTGGAAGAGAAACTGCCCTTTCTCCAGCAACCTTCAGAGACGGTAACCCTCCAGCACCGCCAGATCATGCGGGAACCTACATGGGGGCGGTGGAGGTGGGAGTGAGAAATGCAGCCTCCTCGCAGACCCGACCTCAGTACCTGGGCCAGGACCCAGTCAGGCTTCAGTCAATTTGAGACACCACCAGCCAGATGAAAATTAGATGTCAATTAGAGACCCATGTTTACTGAGCACTTAATATGTGCCAGCTGGTGCTCAGCCTCCCTTCAACAACCCCATGATGGACAGACCTGATTTTCCCCCTTTTTATAAAAGGAGTGGGACTTCCCTAGTGGCCTAGTGGTTAAGACTTCTTCTAATGCAGGGGGTGTGGGTTCGATCCTGGATTGGGGACTGAAATCCCACATGCCTCCTGACCAAAAACCAAACCATAAACAGAAGCAATACTATATAACACATTCAATAAAGACTTTAAAAACGGTCCACATAAAAAAAAAATCTTAAAGAGGGGGAAATAGTGGCCCAGAGCCAGGCAAGGGCCAGGGGTCCTTGCCTCATAGCCCGCTGGAGCTGGGGGCAAGGGAAGGGAGACCAAGGCTGACAGCACCTGGAGCTCGGCCCCTCCTGCCAGGTGGTGACCTCGGCCAAGGATGTGGTGGCCAGCGGCGTGACAGGCATGGTGGGCCTGGCCCGGCAGGGCCGCCGCTGGAGTGTGGAGCTGAAGCGATCCGTGAGCCATGCCATGGATGTCGTGCTGGAAAAGTCAGAGGAGCTGGTGGACCACTTCCTGCCCATGACTGAGGAGGAGCTCGGTAAGGCCAGCAGCCTCCCCATTCGCCCCTGAATCCTCCTGCCCAGGGCCCACCTCTAGAGGCTACAGATCAGAGAGGTCCCAGACTCACCCAAGGCCACACAGCAGATCAGCGGGGAACACAGGATTCCAGTCCACTTCCATGACTCCCGGCTGACATCCTAGTAGAAAGCTGACTGCCCAGACGCTCAAGCGTGTACTAGACTTACAGACTGGAGGGCCACAGTCTCAAACTGGTGGCCCTCCAGACCGTGGCGCTCCATATTGCAATATTTGGCCTGTGTAGTGCCTTTAAAATGGTTTAATTCATCACATTCATTTAAAAAGCAGATTTCTGGGGACTTCCCCTGGTGGTCCAGTGGTTAAGAGTCCGCCTTGCAGTGCAGGGGACGCAGGTTTGATCTCTGTTCAGGGACTAAGGTCCCACATGCCTCAGGGCAGCTGAGCCCGCATGATGCAACTAAGACCCAAGGCAGCCAAATAAATAAATATACATAAAAATTAAAATCATATTTTGGGAATTTCCCCAATGGTCCAGTGGTTAAGATTCTGCCTTCCAATACAGGGGGCTCAGATTTGTTCCCTGGTCAGGGAGGTGAGATCCGTGTGCTATGACAAAAAAAAAAAAAATCAGATTTTTGCCCTACAAAATCTGATTTCTGGTATGCCTTGGGGAAAAAAAAAAAACTTGTGTTGAATAGTGTTCTCCCCTTTACATGGTTTCCTTAAACCCCACCATTCTTCAAGGTTCTACCTCTTATCTTCAGGCCCTGGACACAATCTGACTTCTCAGGCCTGCTTCATAGCACTAGAGGTACATGGGGCGTGCTCCCTCCTTGGCAGAAAGGCTGTGAGGCGTTATTTTTAAAATTTTCTTATTGGCCATGAGGCACAGCGTACGGGATCTAGTTCCCCCGCTAGGGATTGAACGCCCCTGCAATGGAACCACGGGATCTTAATCACTGAACGACCAAGGAAGTCCCTGTGAAGCATTTTAGAAGCACCTACTGTGTGCCACGCACTCGTAATCAATTCTTTAATGTTATTAGCCCCGTTTACAGATGAGGAAAACCGAGGTAAAGAGACCTAGTATTCGAGTAGACTAGTTCCGGTTGCCTCGGTTCGAATCCGAGGTCAGCCTCTTGTACCCTGTGGGACTTTACCTCTCTGTGCCTTGGTTTTCCTCGTCTGTAAATAGAACTAATAATCGTGTCTACATCGTAGGGTTTGGGGATGGTCGAATGAGTTGATATTGTAGAAGGGAACTATAAATTTGGGAGTCCCCACCCCCACCCCGTCCTGGCCTGCTAATCCACCCAGGAGCAGAGGGCGTAGCCACCGTGACTCCCTTCCCTCTTCTGTCCTCCAGCGGAGCTGGCGGCGGAGGCTGAGGGCCCGGAAGTGGGCTCGGTGGAAGAGCAGCGGAAACATCAGGGTTACTTCGTGCGCCTGGGTTCCCTGTCCACGCGGCTCCGCCACCTGGCGTATGAGCACTCTCTGGGGAAACTGAGGCAGAAGAAACACCATGCCCAGGACACGCTGGCCCAGCTGCAGGAGACCCTGGAGCTGGTGAGAGCTCTCGGCTCACCTTCCCTACCCTGTGATGCAGGCCAGCAAGCGTGGACTGAGTGCCAGCCGAGTACCTGGTCTTGTGCTAGTCTGAAGGTGGAGACGGAAGCGTGTATGTGCAGGACTGGGGCAGAGGAGAGACCCGGGGCTGGAGGCACTCGGTGGGGCTCATGGCTCAGCCTGGAGAGGCTTGGAGGGGTTTTATGGAGGAAGGGAAGTAGGAGCTGGAATTTACAGTTGGTTAAAGTAGGCGATTCATGGGGTCGCAAAGAGTTGGACACGACAGAGCAACTGAACTGAACTGAACTGAAGGTAGGCGGAGGGCTTCCCAGGTTCCGCTGATGATAAAGAACCCACCTGCCAATGCAGGATATGTAAGAGATTTTAGTTCGATCCCTGGGTTGGGAAGATTCCCCTGGTGAAGAGAATGGCTACCCACTCTAGTTTTCTTGCCTGGAGACTTTCATTTTTACTTTTCAGGGTAGAAGGAAAAAGTGATGAAGGTACCTCAGGCTCTCTCATCACCAACCCCAAGCTTCCGCAGACTTTAGGTTCGAGTTCATAACCCAGCTTCTCCCCTCATTGCGCATCCTTCCCTCTCCAGAGGAACATGTTCTCTGGGCTTGATAGGTTCAGATGCCCCCAACCTGCTCCTCCTGCGTCCTCTCCTCATCTCAATTGATGGCAACCCTGTCCTAACAAGGGCTCAAACCAAAACCTGGGAATCACCCTCAACTCCCCTCTTCTCCACCTCCTCTCCCACATCCGACGCATCAGCCAGTACTGTTAACTCTGCCTTCAAAGTCTACCCTAAACCCGCACACATCCTCCTCTTCCTCTACCTGGGTGCAGCCTGGATCCCAGTCTGTCCTTCCTAAAGTAGCCACCAGAGGGCAGCTGTGAGCATCGGAGTCGGCCAGTTTCCTTGCACATAATGTCCTCAACAATAGACTGGGAAAGACTAGAGATCTCTTCAAGAAAATTAGAGATACCAAGGGAAAATTTCATGCAAAGATGCACACAATAAAAGAAAGAAATGATATGGACCTAATAGAATCAGAAAGTATTAAGAAGAGGTGGCAAGAATACACAAAAGAACTATACAAAAAAGATCTCCATAATGCAGATAACCACCATGGTGTGTACTCACCCAGAGCCAAACGTCCTGGAATGTGAAGTCAAGTGGGCTTTAGGAAGCATCACTACAAACAAAGCTAGTGGAGGTGATGGAATTCCAGCTGAGCTATTTCACATCCTAAAAGATGATGCTATCTCAGTCGTGTCCGACTCTGCAACCCCATGAATCTCAGCATGCCAGGCCTCCCTGTCCATCTACCAGCTCCGAGAGTTCACTCAGACTCACGTCCATCGAGTCAGTGATGCCATCCAGCCATCTCATCCTCTGTCGTCCCCTTCTCCTCCTGCCCCAATCCCTCCCAGCATCAGAGTCTTTTCCAATGAGTCAACTCTTCGCATGAGATAGCCAAAATACTGGAGTTTCAGCTTTAGCATCATTCCTTCCAAAGAAATCCCAGGGCTGATCTCCAGAATGGACTGGTTGGATCTCCTTGCAGTCCAAGGGACTCTCAAGAGTTTTCTCCAACATCACAGATCAAGAGTATCAATTCTTTAGCGCTCAGCCTTCTTCACAGTCCAACTCTCACATCCATACATGACTACTGGAAAAACCATAGCCTTGACTGGACGGACCTTAGTCAACAAAGTAATGTCTCTGCTTTTGAATATGCTATCTAGGTTGGTCATAACTTTTCTTCCAAGAAGTAAGTGTCTTTTAATTTCATGGCTGCAGTCACCATCTGCAGTGATTCTTGGAGCCCCCCAAAATAAAGTCTGACACTGTTTCCCCATCTATTTCCCATGAAGTGATGGGACTGGATGCCATGATCTTCATTTTCTGAATGTTGAGCTTTAAGCCAACTTTTTCGCAAATTTGGAAAACTCAGCAGTGGCCACAGGACTGGAAAAGGTCAGTTTTCATTCCAATCCCAAAGAAAGGCAATGCCAAAGAATGCTCAAACTACTGCACAGTTGCACTCATCTCACATGCTAGCAAAGGAATGCTGAAAATTCTTCAAGCTAGGTTTCAACACTACATGAACGGAGAACTTCCAGATGGTCAAGCTGGATTTAGAAAAGTCAGAGGAACTGGAGATCAAATTGCCAGCATCTGCTGGGTCATAGAAAAAGCAAGAGAATTCCAGAAAAACATCTGCTTTATTGATTACGCTAAAGCCTTTGACTGTGTGGATCACAACAAACTGGAAAATTCTGAAAGATGGGAATACCAGACCACCTTACCTGCCTCCCTGAGAAATCTGTGTGCAGGTCAAGAAGCAACAGTTAGAACCGGACATGGAATAACGGACTCATTCAAAATTGGGAAAGGAGTACGTCAAGACTGTATATTGTCACCCTGCTTAACTTCTATGCAGAGTGAGGTGAAAATGAAAGTCACTCAGTCGTGTCCATCTCTTTGTGACCCCATGGACTACACAGTCCATGGCATTCTCCAGGCCAGTGTACTGGAGTAGGTAGCTGTTCCTTTCTTCAGGGGATCTTCCCAACCCAGGGACTGAACCCAGGTCTCCCATTTTGCAGGCACATTCTTTACCAGATTAGCCACTGGGNCGTGTCCATCTCTTTGTGACCCCATGGACTACACAGTCCATGGCATTCTCCAGGCCAGTGTACTGGAGTAGGTAGCTGTTCCTTTCTTCAGGGGATCTTCCCAACCCAGGGACTGAACCCAGGTCTCCCATTTTGCAGGCACATTCTTTACCAGATTAGCCACTGGGGAAGCCCAAGAATACTAGAGTGGGTAGCCTATCTCTTCTCCAGTGGATCTTCCCAATCCAGGAATCAAACTGGAGTCTCCTGCATTGCAGGTGGATTCTTTACCAACTGAGCTATTAGGGAAGCCCCTAGTAGCAGAGTACATCATGTGAAATGTGGGCTGGATGAAGCACAAGCTGGAATCAAGATTGCTGGGAGAAATAGCAATAATCTCAGATATGCAGGTGATACCGCCCTTATGGCAGAAAATGAAGAGGACCTACAGAGCCTCTTGATGAAAGTGAAAGAGAGTGAAAAAGCTGGCTTAAAATTCAGCATTCAAAAAACCAAGATCATGGCAGCCATTCCCATCACTTCATGGCAAATAGATGGGGAAACAATGGAAACAGTGACAGACTTTATTGTCTTGGGTTCCAAAATCATGGCAGATGGTGACTGCAGCCATGAAATTAAAATATGCTTGCTCCATTGAAGAAAAGCTATGAACAACCTAGACAGCATATTAAAAAGCAAAGACATTACTTTGCCAACAAAGGTCCATATAGTTAAAGCTCTGGTTTCTCCAATAGTCATATATATATATGAGAGCTGGGCCATAAAGAATGCTGAGAGCCAAAGAATTGATGCTTTTGAACTGTGGTGTTGGAGAAGACTCTTGGAGAGTCCCTGGACAGCAAGGAAATCAAACTAGTTAATCCTAAAGGAAATCAGTCCTGAATATTCATTGGAAAGTCTGATGCTGAAGCTGAAGCTTCAATACTTGGGCCACCTGATGCGAAGAACTTACTCATTGGAAAAGACCCTGATGTTGGGAAAGATTGAAGGCGGAGGAGAAGGGAATGACAGAAGATGAGATGGTTGGATGGCATCACTGACTTGATGGACATGAGTTTGAGCAAGCTCCAGGAATTGGTCACAGACAGGGGAGCCTGGCATGCTGCAGCCCATGGGGTCGCAAAGAGTCGGACGTGACTAAGTGAGTGAACTGACTTAATGTCCTCAAGGTTCAGCCCTGTTTTAGCCTGTCAGCACTTCCTTCCTCTTTAAGGTGACATAATACATTCATCCCTTGGAATCTGTGAGAGATTTGTTCCAGGATCACCCCCCACGGATACCAAAATCCACAGATGCTCAAATCACTTCTGTAAAATGGCCTAGTATGGTTTGCCCTCTGTATCCCCCTGTTCTGCATCTGTGGGTCAAGCAACCCCAAATCGTGGTTCAATCCACAGATTCAGGACCCATGAATATGGAGGGTAGACTGTGTTCTGTTATATGGATGGACCACAGTTTATTTCTATTAATCATCTCATACCTGCCCTGTCCTCTGAACTAAAGGCAAAGTGCCCCCCCTCCTCCAACCAGGATATTCACAGTCCAGTAGGGGGACAAGGGTCGTGACAGGAGAGTATGCTGGATGCTGTGAGACCCAGAGGAGGGGTCTCACACCCAAGCATGGGGAGCGGGAAGGCTTCTTGGAGGAGGCGACATTTACAATGAAGTGGAGTGAACCTGGCGGGGAAGGTGGGTGGCAGGGAGAGTGTACCGGAGACACCAGCCTGGGCAGAGGGCTAGCAGTGAGTCTGAGCTTCAGGAGTACCTCAGGTCACAGGTTTTGGCTAAGGTCAGGGAAAAGAATAGATGGGTCAGCCAAGCTGGATCAGCAGGCCATGAAGGTTTGCATCCAATGCTTTTTGAGGCCAGATCCAGACTAGGGCCCTGGTTCCCCCAACTCTCCAGCCCCTCCAGCTCTGACTATCATGGTCCTGGTTCCACAGATCCACCGCATGCAGTGCGGGGTGACCCCCATCACCCCCGCCTGCCCCGGGAAGGTGCACGAGCTGTGGGAGGACTGGAGCCAGCGCCCCCTAGAGAACGGCCGGAGGCGTCACAGCCAGGTAGGATGGCGTGGGGGATGGGTGGGAGATGGGAGGAGGAGGGGAGGGAAGGGAGTGGGCTCTGGGTAGGTCCAGGGCTGCCAGGCTCCAACCAAGTGCTGAGGTCAGCTGACAGCTGGTTGGAGTGTCTGCGGGGAAACAGGCAGATGGGGGTCCCGGCAGGGTTCCATCCGTGACACCGAGGCCCCGCCCCTCCGCTCTCACCCATTCCCCACCCACGCCCCCTGCAGGCGGAGCTGGAGACCCTGGTGCTGTCCCGCAGTCTGATGCGGGAGCTGCAGAGTACCGTGGATGCGCTGGAGACCAGCGTGCGGGGCCTGCCCCCCAGTGCCCAGGAGAAAGTGGCCGAGGTGCGGCGCAGCGTGGATGCCCTGCAGGACGCCTTTGCCGACGCCCGCCGCTTCGGAGACTTGCCGGCTGCCGTGTTGGCAGAGGGCCGAGGCAGCATGGCCCGGGCCCACGCGTGCGTGGACGAGCTGCTGGAGCTGGTGGTGCAGGCCATGCCCCTGCCCTGGCTGGTGGGGCCCTTCGCACCCATCCTCGTGGAGCGGCCCGAACCCCCGCCTGACCTGGAGGCTCTGGTGGACGAGGTCGTCGGTGGGCCTGACCCCCGCTGGGCGCACCTGGACTGGCCGGCCCAGCAGAGAGCCTGGCAGGCCCAGCACGGGGAGGGAACGGTCCTCTCAGGGAACATTCCTGAGGAGGAACCTGAGCCTCCCAGCCGTCCCAAGCACACTCTGATGCCTGAGCTGGACTTTTGACCCGATGGGACCCCGTAGGCAGCTGGAGGCCGTCCTGCACCCCGAGATCCCTGCTCCCCCCTGGCGGCCATACATCAGCACTACTAGCCGAAGCATTGGTCTTGGCTCTTGCATAGAGTTAGAGACCTAACTCTGAATCCTAGTCTTTCCCATATGAGGACTTGAACGTAACTCAGGCTGACTAGCCCTAAGATGGTTTCACTGGCTGTGCTTCCCATTGCTCCACCCTAAGAAGCTGATCAAAACTCCCCAGAGGATCACATGTTTTGCCCATGTGATAGAAGCATAGAGGCACATGCTTCTGTCTGGAGCTTTGAAAAGTGAGTGAATGTCCTTTTCCTCCCCCACCTTTCTCATCGCAGACTGAGGGATCCTCAGCTGGACCTGCCACCCCCACATGCTTAGCCATTTGGCATCTACTCTCCAGAATAAAGAGTATTGGTGTTGTCCAGAGGCCAGTGTTGTCTGCTTGGTGTTGTCCAGAGACCAGTGCCCTCTGTTCCAGCCAAGGTGGGTCTCAGTGCTGGGGGCTTGAGCTAGGGTTTGAGACTTGAATTATGCCATCCTGATGAGCTTGACCTCCTGTCTGGAATTCCACTGTGAGTGCCCTACCCACCTGGGTGAAGCATTCAAATGTTGCTTCCTGGAATGGAAGTCATTCACACTTTAGTATGAATGAATGCTTGGGAAACTGCAAGGAGCAGGATCAAGAGAAAAGAGGGATCAGAGGGAGCAATCGCTCCTATGCCCATCTCCCTGTGGCTTCTCTAGCTGCACCGGTCAGAATGGGGGAGACAGAGGCAGGGCAAGGGCCACAGGCTAGTCTCGTGGGGGCCCTCCTATCCTCTGACCGCATTCTTGGCTGGCCCTGAGCCCCCCCTGAGGCCACTCAGGGTGTTGGGAAATCACAGTCTGATGTGGTAAGGTCAGGGTGGCCCCTGGCTTCCCCAGGATCTGGCCCAGGGGTGACTGTGGGAGTCCCAGCCACTTTGCACCAGCTGGATTCACCTCCCTGCCACTCCTCAGGAACATCCCTGTTGCCTTCAAACCAACTAGCCTCACTCCACACCCTGGCATTTGAGGACTTCCAGTTTCATCCTTGGGATGACTCAGACACTGCTGTGGTCCCAAGGAGCTGTGCACATTTCCCCACCTCAGGGCCTTTGTTCAGGCTGTGCCTGGAACACCTTCCCACCCGCCCATCTTTCTCTTGGCTACCTCTCATCCATCCTCAAGCCCAGCCCCAGTGCCACCTCCTCTAGGAAGCTTCCCTGACTCTGCTCCTGTGGGATATCTCCAACCCTCCATAGGCCACCTTCTTGGAGCTTCAAGTCCTTTCTATCTGGATATAAACCACAGGCAGCCTTGGCTTCTCTTTCCCTGAGAGGCTGGGGGCTCCTGGAGGGCCAAGCTAAGTGAGAATGAGCAGAATAACACATGGAAAGGGCATGTGACAGAGGCTTGGCTATGGGGCGTCAGTTTGACTAGAACTGAGGGGAGAGAAAGAGCCTGAGGTAAGTCCTGGAATCTGGGGGAAGAGCACAGTAGTGAAGGCCGTGGGGCTGAGTCCTCGCCTTGCCTACAAATGGATGGGTCAGCAAGTGAGCCTCTCTGAACCTCAGTTTTCTCCTCTGTGAAATGGGTATGAAAATAGGAGTAAGGCAGCAGTGCTCATGCCTGTGCAAAGGCCCTGGGGCAGGACAGTGCCTTGTGTCCTGGAGGAGCAGTGAGGAGGCCTGTGTGGAGCAGAGTGAGGAGGGGGAGAGAGAGGGAGGAGGGGAGGACAGGGAGGGGATGGGGCAAGAGTTGTGCAGAGTCTTGTGGGTGGTGGGGTAGGCTTGGGTTTTTACCCCTAGGGAGGTGGGGAGGAGGGCTGTGGGCAGAGGAGGGACGGGACCTGACTCGGTGTTTATGATCACTTTTGTTATTTTTGCTGGGTTGCAGCCCTGTGGGGAGGAGGAAAGGCTCATCCTGGGTTTCCCACCCCTGCTTTCCTGCCACCTTTGGGAAGCATTGGCTGGGGAGAGAGTTTAAGAGATGCCCTTGTTTTGCTCCCCAGCTGTTTGGCAAACACAGTGATGGCTCCAAGGAAACAACCCAGAGGTCATCAGGCCCAGTGGCTAGAGCCTCCCTCCTCCCAGCTTAGTGCCCAGAGCCACCAACTGGGTCTGTCCCCCCACCCCCACCAGCACACAGCTGGGATCCCTGTCCCAGGGGCAGACACAGGCGTTCAAAGGGGGCTTGGCTGTCTGCTTGCCTACCCACCCACCTACTTCACAGACAACCTGCAGGTCTAGGTTCAAATCCTGTCTCTGCCACTTCCCAGCTCTACAGCCTCAGGCACAGGATGCCTTTTTCAGGAAGCCACCCTGGGTTGACCCAAGCCCACCAGGCCCAGATCTCACTCTTGGGGTACCCCCCAGTTCTGTTGGTGACCTGTCTGGGTCTGTATTTAGGCCCTTTCTCAAGGGAAGTCCTTTCTGGAGAGTGACACATTCCCTCCCTGCCCCAGACAGACCCTGCTCCTCTCTTTCTCCCTGGACAATGCTAAGATGATGTCTTTTGAACACCTGCTACATACCAGACTCTGAGATCAACAGGTTACATGCATGACCTCATTTCATGCTCACAACCAACCTCTGAGTTGGCCCATTTAGCCAAACATTTCTTAAGTGCCAACTGTGTGCTGAGTGCCATCCTCTTGCAGGGAACAAAAGACAGGCCTGATGGATGTGAGGGAGGAAGCCATGGGGGTGTCTGGGGAAGATGCTCCAGGCAGAAGGAATAATAATAGCAGGTGCAAAGGTCCTGGAGCAGGACCAGGCTTAGCATCTGGAGGNTGTTTGTCCAGGGGTGGGAGGATGAGAGAGGATTGGGAGGCTGGGATTAGAGATGCAAACTACTATATATGTGGCTTCCCTGGTGGCTCAGATGGTAAAGCGTCTGTCTACAATGCGGGAGACCTGGGTTCAATTCCTGGGTCGGGAAGATCCCCTGGAGAAGGAAATGGCATTCCACTCTAGCACTCTTGCCTGGAAAATCCCATGGACGGAGGAGCCTGATAGGCTACAGTCCATGGGGTCGCAAAGAGTCGGACACAACTGAGTGACTTCACTTTCACTGGACTTCCCTGGCGATCCAGTGGCTAGGACTCCATGCTTCCCCTGCAGGGGTCATGGGTTCAATCCCTGGTCAGGGATCTAAGATCCCACATGCCTCAAATAACAAACAAAACAGCATACGAACAACAATAAGGTCCTACTGTATAGCACAGGCATGAATGAAGCTCTCCTTAGGAACCAAAGAGGTGAGTGTGGCTGGGGTGCAGGGAAAAGAAGAAAGTGGCAGAAGGCATTTCCCTGGTGGTCCAGTGGCTAAGACTCCGAGTTCCCAATGCAGAGGGCCCAGGCTCAATCCCTGGTCAGGGAACTAGACCCCCATATCCAACTAAAGATCCCATATACCAAAATATAGACTGAAGATCCCATGTGTGGCAACTAAGACCCAATGCAGCCAAATAAATATTAAAAAAAAAAAAAAAGAACATTGGGGGAAAAAACTAAAAAAGGCCACATTTCCTTGGTGTGATTATAGTCAGGGGTCAGGCTAGTCGAGAAAAAAGCAAGGAATGAAAGAGTATGAGGGTGTGTGTGTGTGGCGTGGGCTCCAGGGTGATGGGAAACACCACAGAAGCTAGGAATTGGGAGCCAGAAGCAGTGAGGGTGTGCAGCCGGGTGGCCAGAGGGTAGAGGACCCAGGTCAGGGTTGGACAGAGGCTGGTCAGTCTCTGGGCCTGCCTGCCTTGCCAGGACCCCACCCGCTTTGCACTGGACAGAAAAGCATTTCAGCCTAAGAGATGTGAGGCTTGGATTTGAGTCCCAGTGCAGCACGAACCGGCTAGTGGAACAGATCCCTTCATCTCCTCTTCTGCCAGGTCACAAAGAGGTATCAACTGGGATCCTAGGTCAGTGGTTCTCAGCCAGGGGTGATTCTGTCCCCCGGTGGGTATCTAGCAACGTCTAGACATTCGGATTATCAAGATGGTGGGGGGGGGGGGTCCTGGCATCAAGTGGGTGGGACCAGAGATGCTGTTCCATAGCCCATAGTGCCCAGGACGCCCCACAGAGTGACCGGCTGCAAAAGTGTAAAAGCCCTTGGTCCAGGTCTCAAATTTTAGCTAGGTCCCTCTGGGCGATCCAGTGAATGCTCCAGGCTTCAGCGCGCTCAGCTGTAAAGTGGGGGAGAGGCCCCATAGCCCATCTCAGCTAGGACACAGCTAGAACCACTCTGAGACACCGCTTCCTGCTTCCTGGCTTGGCGGGGGGACGTGGGAACACGTCCAGCCGCACACTCCTGGTGGGAGCACACCAAGTGAAGGCTGTCGAAAAAAATGAAGCTGTTCTCTGCACGACAAGGGGGACCAGTTGTGGGGAATAAGGTCAAGTGGAGCATTAGGGTTTCCAAAAAGGCAGCTATGCATGGTGCTATGTGAACACAGAATTTTGGAAGGAAACACAAGAAACTGGAGGCTGGGGCTACCTTAAGAAGAAAGGGAGACAGAGTGGCTGCCCTTTTGTACTTTTCAGTCTTGTACAGAAGTCTGTACTCCCACCTGAAATGTAAAAATAAACTAAAAACGTATAGGATGAAAAGACAGACTGCTGGGGCACCCTCAAAAAGCAGCACTTTCAGAAGACTGCTGTGGATGGGCCCGGGGAGAAGTGACAATGAGGGAGACGAAAAGCCTCGAGGTGCCCAGGCCTCAGCCCTAAACCACCACACCTAAACCTCTCGGGGTGGGGCCCTGGGATCCACGTTTTGAAACCAATGTTCACTTTGGAAGCACTGACAGGTCCGAGAACCAGACAGCAGTAATATGTTACAGCAGCTTCTCAAATCGGGGACTCTGTGCGGAGATGACCGAGTATTAGGGCCACACTGTTCGAGTTTCATTTCCTCGAGGGCAGGCATCTATCTATTCTGTACTTTACAGGCTGGGGGTGTGTAATAAATACTAAATGGTGCGATGATTCACCAGAAGGCGAGAAGCTTAAGACAAGACTAACTAGAACTTGGGTTGGGGCCAGAAAAGGATCTTGTCAACTACCTTAAAGGATGTCCAATCCCTTTACCCAAGTTGGGAACGTGCAAAGCCCGGAGAAAGGCTGGCACCAACACAAGGGCAACATCCATCTCCCAGACTCTTCGCAGGAGGTGCAAGTAAGACAGCACACACATGCAGGAAGGGTGGGCCTGCCAAACCTTCAGCAGAGGAGAGATCTGCTGAATGGACTCCTGAGTTCTGGACAGTGAGCTCCCAGAAGACAGGAGGTGCGTTGGTTTCACCTGGGATTCCTGATCCCCAGCCTAGTCTGAGGCCCTCACGCCCCAGGGGTCTGTCTATAGAGGAGGGTGGGCCAGGTCGGTGGGTAGACAGAGCCATAGGAGAGGTGCATGAAGACCATCTCGAGACCCTGTGTTCTCAAGCAGGGCCAGATGCTGCAGAGCTACACAGACCTTCATTCACAGAAACCAGACAGATCCTCTGACTCCCGTTTCCCTGCTCACAGACCATGCTGGATGTCCATTTCTTCCCTAATAGCTGAGCTCTGAGTCCTGCAGTCAATTTGCTTAGTCTCTTGGCCAACCTGGAGCCCACAACTCCTGAGGCCAGGCCACCCTGCCACCCCCTCTGCATCACTCCCCCAAACACCCTGAGCGAGGCACCCATCCCCTACTTTGCCCCCAGCTTCCCATGACTTTTTTTTTTTTTTAAACAAATTTAACTTCAGCTTCTCTAAATTCCCTTTTTCCCCTGAATGTTCAGATGGTAATCTGGCACTCAGATGTTGTCTCTGTGACTCTTAGGGTTTTTTTCCCACTTCAGCAAGAGTTCTCATTACACCCTTTTCCCATGTCTGAAAACCTGGCATTAAGAGGGGAAGGAAACGGTGTTATTCAAAGAAAAATATTTTTTTCCTTAGAAAACAAAAGATTTCTTAGGAGCTCTCACAACACTGCAATACATTCAGGTTAATTCTAGAGCTGTGGGTCTGGGGGGAAGCAGGGTGGGACCCTGCACGCCTCCACCTGACTTGGGACAGTTGGCAATTCATGCAGATATGTTTGGTTGGCACAACTGGGTAAAGGAGAAGCTACCAACATCAAGGGGATGAGGGGCTGTGGATGCTTCCCTCTCCCCAACAGTACCCAGGACAGCCCCCTACAGAAAGTGACTGGGCCCCTAAATGTCAGTGGTGCCCAGTGGAAGGAGCCCTGGCCCAGAGGCTGCTCCTTTTTGATGGGACAAACTAAGACGACCTCTGGTCCCTGGTGCATGAGTGCCCGCTGCCCTCTCCTGCACGGATTCACCAGAGGCGCACTAAGACCACCTCTGGTTCCGGATCAGCTACAGCGCCCGCCACCTCCCCAGGCAAGGACTCACTAGAGGTGCGCTGTAGCTGGCGTGGGGGTTGTTCTGGATCTCCCACAGGCCCTCATTGAAGCCTTTCCTCTTGTTGGGCTTCCCGTACTTGTCTTTACACTTGTCGTAGGGGAACAGGTCCTTGGGTCCCAGGAAGGCTCTGGAGAAAGGAAACGCAGGGCCGGGCCCTGTGAGCCAGGCCACCTTGGAGGCACCAGGTGGCAAGAAGCCACCCCCAGCGGGGGACACTTACGTTTCGTGTGTACCAAAGAAGAAGATGGGATACTTGTTGGGCGGGGGCTTTACGGCACCGTCGGCGATGTCATCGATCTGTAGGAAGAGGCCAGTGAGGGGCCGGCTAGGGGGTGGGGAGCAGCTTCACCCAGTGACCTGTTACTTGGAGAGAAGCATGCTGGGGGGAGGGGCCCTTTCAGGGAGGAAGATGCATCATCTTCTAATTAGGCCTCTGCCTTCTTCTGAGCAGCGGTCCGCACCACACACACACACTGCATACCTGTGTCGTCGTCCCCCCAACCCCCCTCCCCACCCTCCCCGCTCTCTCTTTCCCCAAGGTAGATGTTTCACCTGGGCAAAGCCAAAAGCTGTAAGCAGCCAGGGGGTGGGTCCAAGCCCAGCTTCTGTGAACTCCCGGGGCCCTCCCACGGGACCCCCTCCCCCAAAGAGGAGATCGGTGATCCGGCTCCCAGAGGCTGCAGCTGGCAGCTCCAAGGAGGCAGAGGGTGGGGGGTGGGCTGCAGGAGACAGGCCCCGAGCATCCAGGAAGTCCCACCCTCTCCCTGCAGGCCCATGGGCTCCAGCAGTTGTCAGTCATCTCCCCACAGAAGGCTAGCAGCCCCTTCCCTTCCAATCAGGTGCTTGGAAGCTCTCTGGGCTTGGAGAGCTGGCTGAGGCAGTGGAGGGGGGGTGGGGGGGCAGAGGAGAGGGAGAAACTGGTACTTTGGGAGGAAGGGAAGTGTCGGTAAAGTTTCATCACTCTGGTGCCCCCAAGAAAGTAAGCCCGAGCAAATCAGGTTAGAATGGGTTCTCTGGTCCTCATTAATTCCTTCCTGTCCTCTTCACAGCCTGGGGGCAGTTGGAACCTTCCCTGTCCTCTACCCGAAACATCCTTCCTCAGTTCTCTGGGCTACTCTTCAAAGTCCTTGGGGCCCAGATGTCCATCTCAGTCATCACCAAACTGCATCACCCTGAAGACCAGCTGGCCAGGCCTTCCAGGCCTGCTTCTGCTCTGACCTCACCCAGGACCTGCCTCTGAGCCTGAAGCCCAGACATCCTGGCAGCAGCACCACCAGCTGTGGACCACTCTCAGCGCTGCCTCATTAACGGTCCTTGAGCCCACTCTTGGCATTTTATGGTGGCCTCTCTGCAACCAAACACCCAGCCCTGGGCAATGCCCTTCTGCTTACTTCCACTCAGAGGCAGGCAGGGTTTGGCAGGCAGCAAGGCTGGAATCTCCAGGCATCCCAGAGTACCTCCTAGGCTACTTCTGTTCCTGATGAACCTTCAGCTTCATCCTTCACCTGCTTCCCCCTCCAAACTCCTTCAGTCCTACAGTGCATATTCCACCAACCCTGGTCCTGGGGTGATTTTGACTCGGGGATGACAACTACCTCTGGGCCCCTCCTCCACACCAGCCTGCCCCACAAACAGTGCCTGAAACTTCACTCTGGAAATCTGGGACTCCTGCCCAAGACTCCATCAGACCTGGACCCTTTGAATCATCTCTGGATCCCAGCTTCCTCCAAAGGGGATCCCCAGCGTCCTCTCGGCCCAACTCCCTCCTCTAGCACTCTCTTTCCAGCCTGAGTACCAGTGGCTGGTCTCTGATTCAGGCCTCTCTCCATCCCAAGCCCTCCTCCCCACCCCCTACCCCCAACTCCATGCCCCAATCAGACTCCTCCACCAGGGTCTGGCAGGGGGGTCCTCCCAGGGCACAAGTGCCGAGGGTCCCCCAAACAAGTCTTACTCCAATCTCTGGTCTCTGATGCTTCATATTTTCAAATCAAGTCCCCCACAGCTCCAGCAACCTTGTAAACACAGCCCCCAGCCCTATTTCCAAGCACCAGCCCTCCTGAACACGTCTCAACCTTGACCTTCAACTCTTCTCCTTTACTGGAACCCTTATCCCTAGACCCCTTCACATGTTTCTCCAGGACCCCCCTCCGAACTTGGCTTCTTGTTGTCCCCTCAAAGATATCCTTCTCTCTGGGGCACCTCCCTTAGTTTGGGCTCTCTCCTCAAATCCCAAATTCCTCAACTCCCTTCACCGCCTTCAAACTTGACCCCTGGTCCGTCAAGCCCCAGGTCCCTCAACAATCATGTCCCTAGGCTCTGGGACCCCAGGCTCAGAACACCCCACATCCCCGGAGCTAGGGTTCCTCAGGCCCAAGTTCCTCCCACAGCCCAAGCGGGCGAATTCTTCAAGTCCAGGACGCTCACACCTCCGAGCTCAGGTTCGCCCACAACCACTGCGCGAGGGTCCTACAGGCTGGGGACCCCCACACCTCGAGGCAAGCGGATCCCCCAGGCCCAGGTGCCCCCAAACTCCAGGCGCGCGGGTTCCTCAGGCCCAGAGCCCCCCAGACCTCCACAGTGAAAGTCTTTCAGGCCGTGGCCCCTACTGCCCCACCCCCCACCCCCCACTCTCCGTCGCCTGGCCCATATCCCTCGCGGCCTCACCCGGGCCGGNTGCCTGGACGAGTTACCTAATCTCAGTTGTCTCCGTCTCCCCACCTGTAAAACGGGATTCATAATGGTACCCATCTTATGGAGGAGTAAAGTTTAAACGGACATCACCACCCCTATACTCTGCCAGACAGTAGCAAATACTGGAAGCGCTGAGGTGCTGTCCCCCTCGCTCTTGAAGTATTCGAGTTTTAGCATGTAAAAGAAATATCAATTTCTTTATAATTAGGACCCAGGGAAGGGACTGGAGGGGTAAGATAGGGCTCTTAAGAAAGAGCTAAATAGGACTTCCCTGATAGTACAGTGGGTAAGAATCCGCCTAACAATGCAGGAGACACTGGTTAGATCCCTGGTCCTCAAGGAAGAATAGCGCACCCCCCACACACACACACATACACCAGAGAAAACCCTAGCGCAGCAACCAAGACGCAGTGCAACCGTAAATAAATCAGTTTTTTAAAAGAAGAGATGAATAATCAAGGTCCTAATGTATAGCACAGGGAACTATATTCAATAACTTGTCATAAACCATAATGGAAAAGATAACGTGTAACTGAATCATTTTGCTGTACAGCAGGAATTAACACAACATTGTAAAACAACTATATTCCAATTTAAAAAAAAAAAAAGAGCTGAGTAATGGCGGAGAATTCGTCTATCCTGGGGGAACAGAAGGATTTGCTGTAGAAAATAGTAGTTTAGCCAGAGAGAGAAAAGATGACTAGACATAGGGCTATATAGTAAGGTGGGCGCTGGAAGGGACATTTGAGGTAGAAGGGACAGCAAAAGGGTCCATTGAGTACCTGTCTTGTGCCTTGTGAATATCAGTGACACGCTTGGGTTTTAACTTCTTGGGGAAAAAAATGGGATTTGAGCACAGGGTACGGAGATAATATGTTAATCTCAAGAAACATCCTTGTGCACATGAAATATATCTCAAAAGGGCAGGTGTTTTTTTTTTTTTACAAAATTTAATATGAAAAGTTAAAATGAACGAAGTTTAATATGAACCAGCAATTCCAACTTTATGTATCTACCCAAAAGAAATGAAAACAAACATCCATGTCAAAATTTACACAGCTATAGTCATAACAGCATTATTCACGAAAACAAAAAAGGGGAAATAATGTACATGTCTGTAAACAGGTAAACAGATAAACCAAATAAGCCCTGTTTTGATGATTTTTATTGCTAACCCTCCAGCAAGAAAACAAAACCTGGGACTGATATACACTACAACAGGGATTAACCTCAAAAATATACTCAGTGGAAAAAAAAACCAGACATCAGGTAACACATTCTATGATTCCTATGTCATATGAGAACGTCTAAAAAAGGCAAAATTTTCAAGACAGAAAGTAGATCAGTATTTGCCTCAAGCTGAGGCTGGGAATACAGAGTGACTGTAAAGGAGTATGAGGTTTCTTTCTAGGGTGATGGAAATGTTTCAAGACTAGATTCTGGTAGTGGTCCTTGTTGTTTATTGTCATGTCTGACTCTTTCGAACCCATGGCCTATAGGCTGCCAGTCTCATTTGTCCATGGGATTTTCCAGGCAAGAATACTGGAATAGGTTGCCATTTCCTTCTCCAGTCATCCAAGAGCTCTATAAATATAAAATATACAATAAAATTCATTGAACTATACACTTTAAAAGAGTGAATTCTAGGGAATTCCCTGGTGGTCCAGGGGTTAGTACTCAGCACTTCCACTGCAAGGGGATGAGTTCAATATCTGGTTGGGGAACTGAGATCCTGCATGCAGCACAGTACAGCCAGAAAAACAAAGAAAGAAAAAGATGAATTTTAGGGTGTGTAAATGATATATTAATAAAGACATTTTAAAAGAAAAAGTTCTTTAGGCTGCTATATGAAGAAAGGCTGTAGGTAAAATCGACAGATAAAATTCAGGAAGCCTGGGGCTTCCTTTCCTAGTGGTCCAGTGGATAAGAATCCAGCTGCCAATGCAGAGGACACGGGTTCCATCACTAGTCTAAGAAGATCCCAAATGCTAAGGAGCAACAAAGCTCATACACCGCAACTATTCAGCCACCGCGGTAAAAGCCCGTGCTTGCCAACAACAGAAGTCATCACAGTGAGAAACCCACACACCTCAGTGAAGACTCAGCACAGCCAAAAATAAGTAAATAAATCTTTTTTTCAGAAAAATTCAGGATGCCTAGTTAAATATGAATTGTAGATATACAACAAATACTTTTTTAGTATAAGTATGTTCCGTGCTATATTCGTGACATTAGCTATACTAAAAAGGTATTTACTGGGTTGGCCAAAAAGTTCATTTGAATTTTCTGTAAAATGTTAACAAAAAACCCCAACAAACGTTTTGGCCAGCCCACTGTTGGGAAAGATTGAGAGCAGAAAGAGAAAGGGGAGCAGAGGATTAGAGGGTTGAATGACATCACTGACTCAGTGGACATGAGTTGGAGCAAACTCTGGGAGATAGTGAAGGACAGGGAAGCCTGGCGTGCTGCAGTCCATAGGGTCTCAAAGAGAGAGACACAACTGACCAACTGAACAACAACAATGTTATACATTCTACACCATGGATAAACCCTGAGAACACAGTGCTCCATGAATAAATCTAATCAAAAAGTATAAACACTGTCTGACTCCATAGGAGGTCCCTAGAGGAGTCAGATCCACAGAGACAGGAAGTAGATGGCGAGGCCAAGGGCTGGGGAAGAAGGAAGGGGAGTCAGTGTTTCATGAGGACAAGAGTTTCAGTTTGGGAAGATGAGAAAGTTTTGGAGATGATGGTGGGGGTAGTTACAGAACAATGTGAGTGTGCTTAATGTCACTGAGCTGTGTACTTAAAAATGGTTAAGATGGTGACTGTGTCATAAATATTTTATACCAATAAGATAATTAATAATGAATACATATATCATCAAATAACAATATCTAACACATAGTTTATATCATCCAATAAAAATATCTGACACATATTTCTTTCCAAAATGGTTAAGACTATACCTTTTGTTTGTTTGTTTGGCCATGCCAGTGGGCAAGTGGGATCTTAGTTACCGCATCAGGGATCAAATGGGGTCCCAGTCGTGAAAGTGACGAGTCCTAACCATTGCAGCACCAGGTGTTCCCAGGAATTCCCTATAAATTTAAAGTATGTATGCATGTGTGTGCTAAGTCATGTCCAAATCTTTAACCCCATGGGCCACAGCCCACCAGGCTCCCCTGTTCATAGGATTTCCCAGGCAAGAACCAACTGGAGTTGGTTGCCATTTTCTCCTCCAGGAAATTATGCGTATAAAGCAGTAAAGTATTTATATCTGATATTCAGATCCTATAGGGCATTCCATATTTTTATTTGCTAAATCTGGGCATCCTCATATACGGAAGAAGTTGTACAATAAATGAGGGACTTGGTACAGAGGGGTCTGGCCTAGGCCAGAGTACAGATGGGGATACTGAGGCCCAGAGAGGGGCATACATCCAGTCTGTGCAAGGACAAGAATGCCACTTCTCTGGGTCCCCACCGCCAAGGCCCTCCTGATTCAGTACAAACTTCTCCCCCAGACCTTGAGCCAGTGCAGAAAAACCAGAGCTTCCTGCACAGACCTGACAGAGCTATGTTGCTGTTTAGTCGCTTAGTTTTGTCCAACTCGTTTGCAAGTCCATGGACAGTAGCCCACCGGGCTCCTCTGTTCATGAGAATCTCCAGGCAAGAAACTGGAGTGGGTTACCATTCCCCTCTCCAGGGGATCTTCCTGACCCATGGACTGAACCTAGGTCTCCTGCATTAGCAGGTGGATTCTTTACTGATGAGCCACCTGAGAACAACTAAAAACAAGTATCAGGCTCTGCTGGGGGCAGAGTCCCCAAGAGGGTTGGGAAAGCCCCAAAGTGGCCAGCTGAGAAGGGAGAGGATCTACACCTTCCCCATGAATCGGTGGTCACTGAAGCCAGCAGCTGAACAGCTACTCATCACTAGTGGAGAGGTGAAGTTTCTTTCTGGTACCTGAGAGAACAGTTCCTGGTACTTGGCCCCAGGAGGCAAGCTGGTGAAGGGGCTGCCCTGTCTGCTAGAACTGCATGAAACGTCTCCTTCTAATTAGCAGGTGACCTGAGCATGCCCTGTGTGCTGCAAGCTTGATCTCCTGTTTACAGACGGGGGCATCAGCTTTCAATCCTATCATTAACAAACATTTACTGCACACTTATCCAAGTAGGATAATAATTAAGATTTATTGGGGCTTCCCAGGTAGCCCTAGTGGTAAAGAACCCACCTGCTAATGCAGGAGACTTAAGAGACGCAGATTCCATCCATGGGCTGGGAAGATCCCCTGGTGAAGGAAATGGCAACCCACTCCAGTATTCTTGCCTGGAGAATCCCATGGACAGAGGAACCTGGCAGGCTACGGTGCATAGACTCCCAAAGAGCTGGACACAACTGAAGTGACTTCACATGCACCCTGGTGGTCCAGTGGCTGAGACTCTGTTTTTCCAAGGCAGGGACTCGGGTTCCATCCCTGGTCAAGGAACTGGATCCTACATGCTGCAACTAAGAGTTCGAATGGCACAACTAAAGACCTCGAGTGCCGAAATGAAGATTAAAGATCCCATATGCCACAACTAAGACCCAGCATAGCCAAATAAATAAATATTTTTCTAAAATAAAATTTATAGAGCAGCTACTATGTTCCAAGTCACACACAGTAAGCCGTTTAACGTGGTTAATTTCATTCACATGTTAGTTGTTATTTCTCATTTCTGCTTTCCAGGTAAAGAAACTGAGGCAGTGGATTAACACTAGGGGATTGGAATCTGGGGATGTTGGACATTTGACCCAGATCTTCTCCCTACCTAAGCAGAGGGGGTGACATTCATGCATTTCATCCTCATTCATTCTCCCCTGGGAGGATGTTGTCAGAAATGCAGAATCACAACCCACTGGAGACCAGGGGCATCAGAATTTGCCTTTAAATTTATTTATTCATACTTATTTATTTGTTTTTGGCTATGCTGGGTCTTCCTTGCTGCATGTGGGCTTTCTCTAGTTGTGGAAATCAGGGGCTACTCTCTAGCTGACATTTGCTGGTTTCTCTGCGGTGGCTGCAGTCAATGGGGTCGCAAATAGTTGGACACGACTGAGCAACTGAAACAACATTGGGGTGGCCTCTCTTGTTGCAAAGTATGGGCTGTAGCATGCTCAGGCTTCAGTGGGTGTGTTTCTCGGGCATGCGAAATCTTCTGGGACCAGAGATAGAACCTGTGTCCCCTGCACTGGCAGGCACTCTTAACCACTGGACCACCAGGAAAGACCAGAATCTGACTTTAAACAAGCTCCCCATGGTATGTGAGTTTGCACTACAGCTCCAGGAGCACACGCTGAAATGTAATTGGAGTCTGACGGTCCTGGGTTTGAACCTTCCTTTTGCAAGCTGCAGGGACATGGACAAGTCTATCCAATACTTTGCAACCTTCCCTATAAATTAGTGAGAAATACCAGTACTTGTTTCCTAGGGGTGTTTATTCTAGGAATTGTCTTCATTTCCTTTTGCTTTTGTAACAGATCACTACAAACTTGGTGGCTTAAAACAGTGCAAATCTATTTTGACCATTCTGGAGGTCCGAAGACCCATATGGATCTCACCGGGCTAAAATCCAAATACAGTACAATCAGGGACTTCCCTGGTGGTCCAGTGGCTAAGACTCCGTGCTCCCAGTGCAGGGGGCCTGGGTTCCAACCCTGGTCAGGGAACTGGATCCCAGACACTGCATCAAAGAGTTCGCATGCCACAACAAAAGATCCCATGTGCTGAAACTAAGACCTAGCACAGCCAAACAAATAAATACATTTTTGGAAGAAATAAATATAGTATGGGCCGAATGGCATTCCTTCTAGAGGATCACAAGGAGAATCAGTTTCCTTGCCTTTTCCAGTTCCTAGAAGCCACCTGCATTCCCTGGCTCGTGGCTCTTCCTCCATCTTCAAAGCAGCAACAACACTCTGGGTCCTTCTCACATTATTGTCATCATATCTCCTCTGATTCTCCTGTTCTCCTTTTATAAGGACCCTGTAATTACATGTTGTTGTCCAACTCTTTGGAACCCCATGGACTGCAGCACTCCAGGCTTCCCTGTCCTTCACTATCTCCCAAAGTTTGCTCAAACTCATGTCCATTGAGTCAGTGATGTCACCCAACCATCTCATCCTCTGTCAACCCCTTCTCCTCCTGCCCTCAGTCTTTTCCAGCATCAGGGTCTTTTCCAATGAGTCAGCTCTTCACATCAGGTGTTGGAGCTCCCAAGTATTAGAGCTTCAGCTTCAGCATCAGTGCTTCCAATGAGTATTCAGGGTTGATTAGATGGTGCTCATCCAAATAATCCAGGATCATCTCCCCATCTCAAGATCCTTACTTTAATCACATCTGCAACATCCCTTTTGCACAAATGTTACCATGCTCACAGGTTATCAGGATCAGGACATGGTCATCTTTAGGGTGAACTATTCAACTGATCATGGGGGTTAAAATCTCGATCCGATGGAAATGAAGTCTTATTTTTCTATAGGGCAACTAAACTGCCACATGAATACACAAAAACAACCTCAACTCTTACTTTAGATCACAAACACACAAAAATAAATCTTAAAAAAATGACATAAAAAAGAAATCTCAAAATTAATTGTATCCCTAAATGTAAAAACTAAACTATGAAGCTTTTTAAAGACATCATAGGAGTTTTTTTTTTCATTTTTTTTTTTTACAACTCTGAGATACTTTTTAACACAAAAATCAGAAGCTATGGAAAAACCAGATGACCTAGAGCAAGTAATTTGATTTTTCCAGACCTTAGGTTACTCATCTGTAAAATGGGAATCCCAACAGTGTTTGAATAAACAGAGCTGCTGTGAAGACTGCGAAGATGACACATAGAATATGGCATGTGAAGAGCACTCAGTAAGGGACTTCCCTGGTAGTCCAGTGGTTAAGAGCCTGCACTGTCAATGCAGGAGGTGCAGGTTCAATCTTCGGTTGGGAAACTAAGATCCCACACACTGCGTGGCATGGCCAAAAGATTTTTTAAAAAAGAATATGGACACATAAAAGCACTCAACAAATATTACCAATGATTTTTATAAGAGGGAAGTACTTGGGGAACTCAGAATAGACTACAGTTCAGTTCAGTTCAGTCGCTCAGTTGTGTCCGACTCTGCGACCCCATGAATCGCAGCACGCCAGGCNTGAGCCACAATCAGCTCCTCGTCTTGTTTTTGTTGACTGTATAGAGCTTCTCCATCTTTGTCTGCAAATAATATAATCAATCTGATTTCGGTGTTGCCAATCTGGTGATGTCCATGTGTAGAGTCTTCTCTTGTGTTGTTGGAAGAGGGTGTTTGCTATGACCAGTGCTACAACCAGTATGAAAAAGGTAGTCAGGGAGGGCTTCCTGGAGGAAGAAGATTTCTTTAGAGAGATTGGGTAGAGTTCTCTCCCAGTAGAGATGAATACCTGGACAAAGATCTGGAGGTAATAAGGCAAGAATAGTTCCAAGTAGCTAAGGGAGAGTAGGCAAAATGGGTGGAGAAAAGAGATGAGGCTTTTAAGAATCCCGGGAGCCTCCTAATCTTCAATGTACAGACAAAGTAGTCTGATAGCACTTTACTCTCAGGGAATTGGGGGTGGGTCTCTAGCATTTTCTGACTGTGCGATTTGGGCCCAGTCTCTTTATCTTCATTTGAGACTACAAGGAATATGACCCTTTATTTCACAGTGCTAAACTGGAATTTTCAGTGTCAAATATTTAGAAAAGATGATAATGGTAACCCAATGAACACAGAGTGTTATTCTATTAGTTAGCTATTGCTGCCTAACAAATTACCCTAGAATTTAGTTGCTTAAAACAACAAACAAGGGTCCCCTTGTGGTCCAGTGGTTAAGAATCCGCCTGCTAATGCAGGGGACATGGGTTCAATCCCTGGTATAGGAAGATTCAACATGTCACAGAGCAACTAAGCCCATGTACCACAGCTACTGAGCCTGTGGTCTAGAGTCTTGCAGCCACAACTACTAAAGCCTGAGCACTAAGATCCTGGGCTCCCCAACAAGAGAAGCCACCCAGTGAGAAGTCCAAGCACTGCAACTAGAGAGCTGCCCCTGCTCACTGGAACTAGAGAAAGCCTGCATGCAGCAACAAAGACCTGACACAGCCAGAAATATATTGTTTTTAAAAATTAAAAAACTACAACAACAATAAACGCTAGGATTTCCCTCATGGTCCAGTGACTAAGACCCCACATTCCCAATGCAGGGGCCGTGGGTTCAATCCCTGGTCAGGGATCTAGATCCCACATAACACAACCAAAGAAATAAATAAAAGATTCCATATTTTGCAACTAAGATCCAGTGCAGCCAAATAAATACATATTTTAAAAAAACAGAAAACATTTATTGTTGTTGTTCAGTTGCTAAGTTGTGTCCTGCTCTTTGAGACCTCATGGACTGCAGCACACCAGGCTTCCCTATCCTTTACCATCTCCTGGAGCTTGCTCAAACTCATGTCCATTGAGTCAATGATGCCATCCAACCATCTCATCCTCTGTTGTAGCCTTCTCCTGCCTTCAATCTTTCCCAGCATTAGGGTCTTTTCCAATTAGTCAGCTCTTTACATCAGGTGGCCAACTGGAACTTCAGTTTCAGCATCAGTCCTTCCAATGAATATTCAGGGTTGATTTCCTTTGGGATTGACTGGTTTGATCTCCTTGCAGTCCAAGGGACTCTCAAGAGTTTTCTTCACACCACAATTTGAAAGCATCTCTTCTTTGGCACCCAGCCTTCTTTATGGCCCAACTCTCACATCCATACATGACTACTGGAAAAACCATAGCTTTGACTATATGGACCTTTGTCAGCAAACATTTATTATTTTATGCAGATTTATAGAGTGTCAGGGGTCTGGGATGTTCTGGCTCAGGATCTCTTATGAGACTGATGCAGCCAGGACTGCATCATCTGAAAGCTCAGATAAGGCTGGAGGAGCCTTTTCCATGGCAGCTCCCTCCCATGGCTGTTGACTGGAGGCCTTAGCTTCTCATCACAGGGCCCTCTCCGTATGACCGCTTGGGCACCCTCACAACATGGCGGCTGGCTTCCCCCAGACGGAGTCATTCAAAAGCGAGAGCAGAGGGCCTTCCCTGATGGTCCAGTGGTTAAGAATCTGCTTTCCAATGCAAGGGACATAGGTTCAAGGCCTAGTCAAAGAACTAAGGTCCCACACGCTGCAGAGCAACTAAGACACTGAGCTGCAATCAGCCACAGCTAAGACCTGACACAGACCAAAATAAATATGTAAAACAAAATCGAGAGCATGAAGGAAAACACAAGGTCTTTTATGATCTAGTCTCAAAATTGCACACTACCACTTCTACCCTACTCCATTTGTTAAAAGTCACTAAGTCCAGCCCACATTCAATGGTAGGGGAATTAGGTTCTACCTTTGGAAAGCAGGAGTGTCAAAGACTTTATGAATATATTTATTTTGTTTGTATCTGGCCATGCTGTGTGTGCCACATGTGGGATTTTAGTTCCACAACCAGGGATGGAACCTGTGTCCCCTGTGGTAAAAGTGCAGAGTCCTAACCACTGGACCACCAGAGAAGTCCTGGAATAAATTTTAATTTATTAAAATATATCCTGGAATATATTTTAAATATTTTTAAACCACCACAATCCTACACCCACAGTCAACAGTTTTTTAATACTTATTTTTGTTTATTTGGCCATGGTTGCTCCTAGTTGTGGCACGCAGGATCTTAAATCTTACTTGCAGCATGTGGGATCTAGTTTCCTGAGAGTGAAAGTGAGAGTCACTCAGTCTTGTCTGACTCTTTGTGGCCCATGACTATACAGTCCATGGAATTCTCCAGGCCAGAATACTGGAGCGGGTAACCTTTCCCTTCTCCAGGGGATCTTCCCAACCCAGGGATTGAACCCAGGTCTCCCATATTGCAAGTGGATTCTTTACCAGCTGAGACACAAGGGAAGCCCAAGAATACTGGAATGGGTAGCCTATCCCTTCTCCAGGAGATCTTTCTGACCCAGGAATCGAACCGGGGTCTCCTGCACTGCAGGCAGATTCTTTACCAACTGAGCTATCAAGGAAGCTCAGGAAAATTTCCTGACCAGAGCTCTAATCCAGGACCCTGGCATGGGGAGCCCAGAGTCTTAGCCACTGGACTATGAGGAAAGTCACTAACAACAGTTAATATTTTTGCATATGTGCTTTATATTCATGTGTGAATATACATGCATTTGCTTTTAAACATTTGAAAGTAAGTTTCATACATCCATCATCACATGTCACCCTAAATACTAAATACTTTGTCACCCTAAATACTAAATACTTTGTCACACTAAATACTTCGGCATTTCCCAAGATTAGGGACATTGAATTATACGCTACCTTTACCACACAAAGAAAATTCATATTTATGCCATGATGTTATTTAATATTCAGTCCATTTCCAATTTTCTTCATTGTTCTATGAAGTTTTTGCAGCTTTTTCTTTTGAACCGGGATCAAATCAAGGTTCATGCACTGCAAGTAAAGATTACATTATTCTAGTCCATTTTGATGAAAATCTTGTTTATTTTTCACAACTTTGACTTTCTTGAGCAACCAGATAAGCTGGTTTGAAGAAAGTCTCACATTCTGGATTTGTCTATTTCCTTGTCAGGCTGTTTTTTTGTGTGTGTTTTTTTTTTTAAGTTTGAGTCTGCCACGAAGCACGTGGGATCTTAGTTCCCTGACAAGGGATTGAAGTTGCAGCCCCTATAGTGGAAGTGAGGAGTCTTAACCACTGGACCACCATGGAATTCCCATGAGGCTGTTTTATTGTTTCTCTATCCTTTGTAATTCTCATGAATTTAGACCTAGAGGCTTAATGCAATTGTCTTTTACTTTAAAATGTTATTTTCTATCGTAAAAGTCAAAGAATCCCATTAAAGAGAGTTGAGAAAGAGGAGAAAAGTCCCCTATAATCCCCCCGACCCTAAATAACCAGTGTTAGAATTCCTCCCTTCTTCCTTGTTTTTTCCACAGCATGCTTTCTATCTATTGTAAATCAGTGGGCAGATAGCATCATCTATTGCATTTAAAAATTTTATTTGCTTATTTGTGGATTTATGACTGTGTTGGGGCTTTGCTGCTATGCTTGGGCTTTCTCTAGTTGTGATGTGCAGGCTTCTCATCACAGTGGCTTCTCTTGTTGGGGAGCACAGGTCTTAGAGCGTGGGGGCTTCAATAGTTGGAGCAGGCAGGCTTAGTAGTGGTTGCACACAGGATGAGTTGCCCTGTAGCATGTGGAATCTTCTCAGACCAGGGCTGAAACCTGTGTCCTCAGCATTGGCAGGTGGGTTCTTAACCACTGGACCACTAGGGAAGTCCCAACCATTGCGTTTTTACTCAACACTGTAGTGTGGTGGAAAGCCTTCAAACTAGACCCCAGTGATTTCCACCTCTTGACATTCACATTATTGTGAAGTCTCCACCCACACTGAGGGAAAGTCTCTGGAGGTGAGACCAATAGCAAATGTTAGAAATGATGGTATGTTAAGTCTGATACTGGGTTATAAAAAGACTGTGGCTTCTTTCTTGGGCACTCCTCTTCTCCCGCCTTTTAATTTTTTTAAATTGTCTTGGTTGCGCTGGCACCCCACTCCAGTGCTCTTGCCTGGAAAATCCCATGGACGGAGGAGCCTGGTGGGCTGCAGTCCATGGGGTCGCTAAGAGTCAGACACGACTGAGCGACTTCCCTTTCACTTTTCACTTTCATGCATTGGAGAAGGAAATGGCAACCCACTCCAGTGTTCTTGCCTGGAGAATCCCAGGGACGGGGGAGCCTTGTGGGCTGCCATCTCTGGGGTCGCACAGAGTCGGACACGACTGAAGCGACTTAGCAGCAGCAGCAGCAGCAGCAGCAGCAGCACTGGGTTTTAGTTTCAGCAGGCTCTATCTTTCGTGCTCTTCACTATGGTGCATCAGCTTCTCTCTAGTTGTGGCTCTTGGGTTTATTTGCCCTGTGGTATGTGGGATCTTAGTTCCCCAACCAGGGATTGAACCCTTGTCCCCTGCATTGGAAGACGGATTCTTAACCACTGGAACACTAGNCTGGGTTTTAGTTTCAGCAGGCTCTATCTTTCGTGCTCTTCACTATGGTGCATCAGCTTCTCTCTAGTTGTGGCTCTTGGGTTTATTTGCCCTGTGGTATGTGGGATCTTAGTTCCCCAACCAGGGATTGAACCCTTGTCCCCTGCATTGGAAGACGGATTCTTAACCACTGGAACACTAGGGAAATCCCACTCCACTCTTGCTCGCTCCCTCCCTCTCACTCCCTTTTATTACCCACACAGGTCACACACACTGGAGAAATCCGGCCGCCATGTTATGATGACTCTCAAGTGGTGTATAGAAAGGTCTATATAGGGAGGACCTAAGGCCTCTGATCAATAGCAATCAAGGCACTATGGCCTGCTAACACCATTTGAGTAAGCTTGGAAGCAGCCCCTCCCTCAGTTGAGCCGTCAGTTGTGGCCATAGCTCCAGACTACACTGACTTCAACACCCTGAGAGCCTTGAGCCAGAGCCACCCAGCTAAGCCACTCCTGATTTCTGATGCACAGACATTTTGAGATAATGGTTGCTCTTTTAAGTTGGTAAATTTGAGGACTGCTTGTTATGCAGCAACTACTTACTTATACATCTCCTGAAGAATTTCCCCCTGGCTACAAATTAATTCACCAGACCACAGTTCCTTGCGGCTATAGACTGTTCAATAGAGGGGATGATCAGACCACACATTACCTGCTCTCAGCAGAAGGTCCACTCTCCCCTTTGCCCACCCTGCTCTGGGCACAGTGCTCTGTGAAATAAGCTACCACCTCAGGGCCTTTACCTTTGCTGTTCTTTCTGCCTGGAACGCTCGTCTCCCAGATACCTCCATGGTTTTGCCCCTTGTCTCCTTCAGACATTTCTATTCAAATGTCAGACCTTACTAGCCTATCGGAAAGAGAGTTCCAATTGCTCTGTTTTTTTTTTTTTTTTTAATATGTATTTACTTATTTGGCTGCATAGGGTCTTAGTTGTGGCAAGCCATCTTCATTTCATCATGCAGGATCTTTCATTGCAGCACACGGACTCTGCAGCTGCTGGGCTTGGGCTTAGTAGTTGCAGCTCATGGGCTTAGTTGCCCTGTTACATGTGAGATCTTAGATCCCTGACCAAGGATGGAACCCAAGTCCCCTACATTGCAAGGTGGGTTCTTAACCACTGGACTACTAGAGAAGTCCCTCCCATCACTCTTGATTCGCTTCCTCTACTTTATTTTCTTTCACAGGAGTTATCACTACCTGTCACTATATACTTATTTAATAGTTGTATCCCTAGTTGACTGTAAGCCTCTTGAGGGCAGGATCCCATCAGTCTTATTCTCTGTTGTGACTGTGCTGGCCTGATACACAGCAGATGCTCAGTAAATTTTCTGGGCATAACTGCTCTTGCACTCAATCACACAGAGGAAATGCAGCCATGAGAATTCCAACCTAAATGTGTGCACACATGCACGTGTATTTTTATTTTTTTTGCTACAGTATTTGGGATAGGGGGCTTCCCTAGTGGCTTATATGGTAAAGAATCTGCCTACAGTGCAGGAGCCCTGGGTTCAGTTCCTGGGTTGGGAAGATACCCTGGAGAACAGAATGGCAACCCACTCCAGTATTCTTGCCTGGAAAATCCTACAGACAGGGAAGCCTGTTGGGCTATAGTCCAGGGGTCACAAAGAGTCAGATACGACTGAGCGACCAAAATAAGAGTATTTTTTTAAAATAATTTTATTTATTTTGGCTGTGCTCATTCTTCGTTTCTGCACAGACTTTTCTCTAGTTGTGACTAGCAGCAGCTACTCTAGTTGTAGTGCGGGGGCTTCTCATTATGGTGGCTCCTCTTGCTGTGGAGCACAGGCTCTAGGGCGTGTGGGCTCAGTAGTTGCGGTTCCCCGCTCTAGAGTTCAGGTTTAGGAGTTGTGGCGCAGGGGCTTAGTTGCTCTGAGGCATGTGGGATCTTCGCAGACCAGGGATCAAACCAGTTTCCTGCATTGGCAGGCAGATTCTTTACCACTGAACCAAAAGAGAAACCCCGCCAGAGTATTTTATTATTTACTTTTTAAAAGTGGACTATTTTAAAGTCTTTACTGAATTGGTTACAATATTGTTTCTGCTTTTATGTTTTGGTTTTCTGGCCCCAAAGCATGTGGGAAGTGGGGCTTCCCAGGTGGTTCTAGTGGTAAAGAACCTGCCTGCCAATGAGGGGGATGCAAGAGATAAAGATTCTATCCCTAGGTCAGGAAGATCTCCTGGAGCAGGAAATGACAACCTGCTCCAGTATTCTTGCCTGGAAAATTCCATGGCCAGAGCAGCCTGGTGGGCTACAATCCATTGGGCCTCGAAAAATATGACACAATTGAGCGATTCAGCACAGCACAGCACATGTCTTATCTTAGCACCCCGACCAGAGAGTGAACCTGCAGCCCCTGAATTGGAAGGCAAAGTCTTAACCATTGGACTGCCAGGGTACTCTGTTTTCTGGAGTGTTTAAAAAAATATCTGATAAAAATGGTTCACAGAAAAAATTTCAATAAAAACAAAAACCTATCTGAGATGTTATTTCACCCAAAAATACCTCAGAAAATATCTCTAGCTGAAAAAAAAATTTATTTTTAAACATCACTACAATGTCATTCCGAGAGTTGGTGATGAACAGGGAGGCCTGGCGTGCTGTGATTCATGGGGCCGCAAAGAGTCGGACACGACTGAGTGACTGAACTGNATACCTCAGAAAATATCTCTAGCTGAAAAAAAAATTTATTTTTAAACATCACTACAATGTCATTCCGAGAGTTGGTGATGAACAGGGAGGCCTGGCGTGCTGTGATTCATGGGGCCGCAAAGAGTCGGACACGACTGAGTGACTGAACTGAACTGAACTAAACAATGTCATTACCATTTTTAACAAAATCAACAATAACCCCTTTATATCATTTAACACTTGGATCCAATCAAATTTCCCTGGTGGTCTCAAGCAAGCCCTTTTCCTGTGTCAGATTCTTATTTGATGTTACAAACTGCGTCCACCCTCTCATCCCCTCAATCCTGTTTCCCCGCTTAATTTTTCTCCATATCACTAACACCATCCACTCCACCGTAGATTTTATATTTTCTGGCTCTCTCCTCCAATCAAAAAGATCACGAGTTCTTTGAGGCCAGGGAATTTTGTCTTCTTCACTGCTGGTACAGAACGGACTCTCAAGAACTGTACTTAAAGAAGTAAATCTGCAGTCCATGGGGGTAGCAAAGAGAAGACACGACTTGGCGACTGAACAATAAAAAAATCATGATAACGTCCGCGACTTATTCAGAGATTTCGAATTACAGCTTCATTCTCATAGACCTTCTATGAAGCCGGTGCTATTCATATCCTCATTTCATAGCTAGGAAAATAAAGTTCAGGAAGGTTAAAGTTTGGGCTGCACTAGTTTCTTCGTTGAACTCCGTCAGCGCTCTGAGGATAATCTCCGATCTCTTTAAGTTAAACTCCTCGGTGATCTGCCACCGAGGGCCCCCAAGCCCTAGCTCTGTGCGACCCATTCTCTTCATTTTCTCCCACATTGTGTTTGTTGAGGACTACTGGCACTGAGCCCGTGACTGGGTGGTGGGGACTTTGCCCCCACACTGAGTTGGGACTTTTTCACGTGACCGCTGGGAAGCCAGGGAAGGTTCTTGAGTAAATAAAAGGACAGGGTCAGCACTTTCTCCGCGGGGTCCTCGGCCTGTCCTCCCTCTTGTCACTCTCTGGGNGCATAATGGAAGGGATTGTGAAGAGGTGGGGGCTGGGAGGAGAGACTGGGTGGCCGGCAGTAAGGGTTGGTGAGGGAATCCTGAGGCAGTGGGGGTGGGTGAAGGAGAGTGGGTGCATGATAAGGACATCCAGGCATCTGTCATGAGGCTTGGGGGTTCCCTGGGGTTCTTGGGAAGGGATCACTGAGTGGGGTGAAGGAGGCCCATGAGGGCCAGATCTGTGAGTCAGGGAGGAAACTGCAGGTCCCGGGAACCTGGGGAGGGGGGCTGGAGGACCCCTTTAAAGGAGCCCAGGGACAGTCGTGGGCCAAACAAAGGAGTTCAATCATTTGTCTATCAAGTATTGAGTGGAGGTGGGAGCTGGAGCAGCTGGGACTGTGTGTGATTGGAAGGAGGTGAGGCTGATGGTTTTGTCAGACTGGAAGTCTGGAAGGAGAGGGGAGGGAAGTCATATGGAAATTTGGGCTTCTGTGATGTGCCTGGAGCCAGACTGGAGACGCAGGATGTGTGTCCAGCTAACTGCCACGGCATGAGAATCCCTGCCCTCTCAGGGCTCCCCTTCCTGTGAGGGGAGGTAGACCAGTAAACCAATACATAAGTGACGAAGGTTGGCCATGAAGGAAAAAAAACAGGGTTGAGATTGCCAGCGATGCTGGGGACTGTTAGGTGGTCTGAGACTGTCTCTCTAAGAAGGGGAAGTTTGAGCTCAGATTTAGCCGTGTGGAAATCAACCCATACCACACACATGCATGCACTGTTGAAGTGGCCCCTGTCCATCCCAGGAAGAATACTCCCCCAGAAAGCAGAGTTCGAAGGTCCTGTGGTGGAAGAACAGCAGAGCAAAGATGGGAGCAAATGAGGGCAAGGGGCCGCTCATGCAGGGCCCGTGTTTGCTACAGGGCTTTGTCATTCTTGGGGTGAGGGGGCTGTGTATGCAGAGGAGTGACTGGACTTTAGAAGAACCCCTCTGGCTGCAGGATGAGCCATGAAGGGAGGAGGGGGAGTGAAAGGTTTGGATAATGGTGCTTTTATGGAATGATGGGGCTCAGGCGGAGCTGTCCATACGTGACTTGTCTGTTCTTCAGCCTGAAACTTTCAGCTGTGGACAGGGTGGGCAAGAGGATCAGGGATCAGAAAAGAGGGCTGCCCTGGGTGTCTGAGCAGAGAGGGGGACCGGGGAGGGGGGCGCAGCGCAGCAAGGCCATGAACACAGAGTCTTGGCTCCCTCTTGAGATATAGCACAGATGATTCCAGCTCCCAAAGAGAGAGTCCTGAGGGAAGGAGAGCAAGGCAGAGTCAGACCTGGGTGGGAGGCAGGACTTTGCTGGAATGAGGAGGAAGCCAGGTCATTTCCCGGCTGGGTCAGGGCTGGAGGGTGCCCATCTTACAAGGCGATCACCCTGCTTCCCAGAGTGGAGGCAATATCAAACCAAATCTCTGTAGTCTGCCTCACACAGAGCCTGTGTGCAGCCTGGCACACTGCCCCAGCTTCCATGAGCTTCTGGGGCTTGTGAGAGAGTGGCTGGAGCCCTCACAGGGAGGAATGTTGCCCTGAGGAATAGACATGCTGAGCCTTAGCTCCTGGCATTCCGTCTACCTGGCACACAGTTGGTGCTCAGTAGACAAAGTCTGGATGGGTCTTACCCTTGTAGACAATAGGGGTGGAGACTCTCCCATGGGGAGGGGGACACACGGTGGGTGTGCTCTCTCCCCGCCTGACAGGTGACGACTCCGAGGCCCAGACCAGGGCAGGATTTGCTCAGAAGGGCCAAGCAGGGAACAGAACCAGCATCTGCCTCCAGGGGCTCCTCTGTCAGTCTGGTGGCCCCCAGGGAAGAGGCACGGCTGTGTCTGCTGGGTCAGGAGGGGGAGGGGACAGAAACTCTCCTGCCAACCCCATGTCACCATCCCCTTGCGTCTCCTCAGGGAGAAAGCCCCCAAAGAGAAGCCCAGCCAGCCGCCAGTCCGGCAGCCCCGCCAGGGACCCACCAATGAGGCGCAGATGGCAGCAGCGGCAGCCCTGGCCCGGCTGGAGCAGAAGCAGCCCCGGGCACGGGGCCCCACATCTCAGGACTCCATTCGGAACCAGGGTGAGCCTTGACTGTCCTCCAGCCATGGTGGGGGGACACGGGGCAGGTGGAGCAGGCCTCTCCCCACTGTCCTCTAGACGGATCCTCTGCTTCTCATGGGTCCTGGAGCCTTCGGGCTCCCACACTTTGAGGTAGGAGGAGGTTTAAATCACAGTTGTGAGGAAGATCCCCTGGAGAAGGAAATGGCACCCCACTCCAGTATTCTTGCCTGGAGAATTCCATGGACAGNACTGTCCTCTAGACGGATCCTCTGCTTCTCATGGGTCCTGGAGCCTTCGGGCTCCCACACTTTGAGGTAGGAGGAGGTTTAAATCACAGTTGTGAGGAAGATCCCCTGGAGAAGGAAATGGCACCCCACTCCAGTATTCTTGCCTGGAGAATTCCATGGACAGAGGAGCCTGGCAGGCTACCATTCATGGGATTGCACAGAGTCATACATGACTGAGCAACTAACACTTTTACCACAAAGGGGAAGTGCTGGTGTAAAGGCTGAGGAGGGGTCTGTCTGTGATCTGGAGCAGGGATGTCTGGGATGGTGGAGGGAGACAGAACCAGGACCTGGAGCAGGAGGAGGGCATGGTCTGGTGCAGCCTGGTGTGGGGGCATGGAGAGGTGCAGGGGCCGGGAGGACCCCAAGCTGGAAGGACTAGAGTGTGACCCATGTGAGGATTCAGGCCTGGACGGGGTGTGCAGGCTCACTCCACACACCGACCTGTTCTCCGTCTCCCTGCCTCTCTCCACAGTGAGAAAGGAACTCCAAGCTGAAGCAACGGTCAGTGGGAACCCAGAGGCCCCAGGGAGCAACATGGTAAAGACATTGTGGCAGCAGCAGTGGGACCCCCAAAGTGGGGCCTGGGGACGGGGGACCTGGAGGGCCCGCTTGGGCTCTTTCCTGCTCCGGTCTGATTGGTACCCAGTCCTGGGCTATAAGCATTTGCTGCTGGAGATGAGAAGGAGATGCAGCTGTCAGGGTGGATCGAGGTCACCTCTGGCCTCCGAGTACTGAGTCAGGTTAGGAGGGTGGTGTCATCTGGGACCTGCATGCGTGGGGCGTAATGAAACCAAACCCAAGTGCTGGGGGAGGGGCTGCACGTCCATTCAGTCATTCCCCTGTAACCACACACAAGGAGGAGCTGTTATAGTTCTCACTTTTCAGAAGAGAAAACTGAGGTTCAGAGAGCTCAGTGTCCTGTTTGCACCTTGAAACCAGCAGGGGCGGGACTGGAATTCCCAGGCTGTCTGACTCCAAAGCCCTTTCCCTTAGCGCTGCCCTCTGCTGCTTTCCTTAGTGGTGGGGCACACAGAGACTGGTGTAATCTGGGAGGCCCTCTTGGAGGAGGCAGGCCTTAATGGAGAGCTTGGCAGAAACAGTGTTGTGAGCAGCACCACCCGGCCTGACTGAGTTTTAGAAAGGAAGGAACCTTGAAGATGACCTAGGAATTGAGTTGCAAACCGAAGCCAGGACTCACTCAGGGCACTGTTGACCCTCGACTCCCTTTCCAAAGCCTATTCCTCACTCCTCAGTCAAGGGGAGCAGGAAGAGCAGGAGCCTTCGGTTGAGCACTTGGTCTGTGTCCAGAGATGCTCTCTGTTCCTCACCTTGTTGAATTCTGAGTTGGTCCCTCGAGGATAGCTTACAGCCCCGAAAATGAGCTCTGAGGGGCTTGGGTACTGGGCCACAGTGTCCCACAGTAGGCAGAGGCGACAGCTTCAGGCCTGGGGCTGTCTGGCTCCTGGGGCCACGCGCTCAGGACTGTGGTACTCAGGGTGGCATTTGTCTACAGTCCAGGCTCAGACACCTTCCCCCATCTTCCCAGGCGCCGGAGCCCAAAGAGGAAGGCTCAGCCCACCTGGCGGTGCCCGGAGTGTACTTCACCTGCCCTCTCACAGGGGCCATCCTAAGGAAGGACCAGCGGGACGCCCGCATCAGAGAGGCCATTCTCATGGTGAGTGCCTGCCCGGATGCCTGAGCCGCCCCCGGAAGTCTGGAAGGCCCCGCAGCCCCTGCAGCGTCACCACCTGGGTGTGCTCCGGTTCTGTGCTAACTTCCCTCACCACAGGACAGAATTCACAGTCTGGGAGGGTAGGTGGAGAAAGCCGCCTCCTCCCTCCCCGGGGCACCAGCTTTGAGCATGTTATATCTGTTTTCAGAGATGCTCCAAATACAAACTACCGAGGCATCTGTATCTCCTACATGGGGTGCATTTTTGTTTTACATAAAAATCAATCTGCCGTTCACATCTGACATGGAACTGCAACGTTTATCAGTACAGGAAGAACTTCCATATTATTATTATTATTTCCTTAAAATTCTGTATTTGGAAATAATTCTAAATCTAAAGAAAAGCTACAAAAACAGAAAGAACACCTGAATCTCCTTCCTAGAGTGGGAGTGACCTATTACTATTCCAACAGATTACAGATATTACAAATGCGGTGCTTCCAGACAGCACATCTCTGCCCTCACAGTTCTGGAAGTTATGAGTGGGCTACAGTCAAGATGGCCACGGGGCTGTGTGCCTTCTGGGAGCCATGGGGATTCAGGCTGTTTGTCTGCTGTTCTCCTCTTTCACGGCCAGCTGAGCCAGGCCAGGCCTTTCCCAGCTGCCGGCTCTCTGCTTCTTTCTCTCTCTTCCCCCTCTTACTGGGTTCACCTGGTAATCCCAGCTAATCTCTTTATCTTAAGGTCCACTAATCAGCAGCCTTAACTCCATCTGTGCAACCCCTGCCCTGTAACCTACATTCTCCCAGGTTCCAGATATCAAATTACAAATACCTGTGTCATTCTCCCCACCTTACCCAAATCTGCCAGTTGTTAACGTTTTTACCTCATTTGCTCTGTCACCCCTCTCTGGGTTTTTTTCTTTTTGCCACGCCACATGTGGGATCTTAGTTCCCCCACTAGGGATGGAACCTGCACACTTTGCATTGGAATCACAGAGTCTTCACCACTGGACCATCACGGAAGTCCCTCTATCATCTTCTGAGCAGTTTGAAAGTCTGCTTTCTCCATAGTGACTGCACGGTGACTCCTGTAAATTGTTCCTTGACTAACCAGCCCTGTGTTGATGAGCATGTAGGAAGTTTCCAATCTTTCACTAGAGAGGACAGTATTGATGATGAAAACCTGGTCTGTACAGCACTTTGAGCTGTAGGTTCCATTCCAGAAGCTGAGTTGCTAGAACAAAGAACATCTGCGTCAGGCTTTGGATAGTCGTCACCAGGTGATCCTCCATAGAGTTTGTCCCGATTCACTCTCTCCCCAGCATTGTGGAAGAAGGTTCCCATTTGCCCTGTCCCCTGACTGTCACTGTGGGTGACCAAACGTTGTTTCTACCCAAATTGATAGGTAAAAACAACATCTCAGCAGTTTTTAGTTTGTATCTCCCTTTTTAGGGTTAGATTGTCTATGTTTTCATATGAGAATGCATCTTTTGACCATTTTTGTATTGGGTATTATTATTGATTTGTAGGCACTCTTTACATATTAGGGAAATGAGGTTTTTGTCTATGATCTGGGGATATTTTACTCCAGTTTGTATTTCTTTTTCTCCAGCTTATTTTTATATTCTGCTTATGGTCACATAGCCATGCAGAAATTTTTTCTGTGTAATTCAATGCATAGATTTTAATTTATGGCTTCCAGGTTTTGTGGCATACTTAGAAAAGCCTTCCCCACGAAAGAATTAAAACTGTTCTTCCATGGTTTTTCTAGTGCTATTCTGTTTTGCTTTTTAATGTTTAAAGGTTTGCTCCAACTAGAATTTATCCCTGTGTAGAATACGATGCATGCAGCTAGAGTTATTTTCATTTTCAAAAAATTTTTATTGGAGTATAGTTAATTTACAGTGTTGTGTGTGTTTATTTTTTCCCCAGATAGTTACCCAGTTTTCCCCAGTCCTTATTTGTTGAAATACCTGTCTCTGGCCACTGTGAAGTCCACCTCCATCACAACATGAATACCTACATGGATGTTGTGTTCCTTTGTCCCTTGTCTGTTCACATGCCCTGGTCCTAATTTAAATGAGGCTGCAGGCTGCCTGGATACTTCTGAGAACAGCATTGGGAGCTGCAGCTCTTTGCTGGGGGGTGGGTGTGCTTGTCCCAAGGTGGCTGGAGTGAGGGCCGTCAGCCTGGCTCAGCCATATCCTGAGGACTCCCCGCCGCCCCCATCTCACAGCTGCTTCTTTGCAGACCCACTTTCTTGGCCCGTCTGAGCCTTTTTGTCTTATGCTGGTAACTTAACTGGCAGTCTGAACGGGGTCCAGATTTGAAGTCCTCAGGAGAGTTGACCCAGTTCACATCAGACGTCAAGTGACACATACATGGCTACTGAAGGCTGACCCCCACTGTAGTTCAGAGAGGCAGGCCGGGGCAGGCAGAGGCTCCACCCCTACCTTCCAGGAGCTCTGGCTGGGCTTCTGCAGGGGTGCATAGGTAGATCTGAGTGGCCAGGTGGTCTCTGCTCTGATCCATCACCTCTAGTGACCCCACTGTTCACCCCCACCACTGTTCAGGCAGAGCAGATGTGTTTGGTGCTGCTGCAGGTACCAGTCCCACTGGCCGTGTAACTGCTGACTTTCTGGGGCTGCAGAAAAACAAGACCCCATGGTGAGGCTGCATGCCTAGCTGTCCAGAGTGTGAGCACACTTGCTGCCTGACCTTGCTTCTCGCCTCAGTGACCCATTCTCAGTCTCTCCCTACTGGGATGCTGTTTGCAGGGTCCCTGGGGGCACCCAGAGGCTAGGCCAGCTGAGGGATCAAACATGGCCCCTCCAATCCTTAGGGAAGCAAGTGCCACCCCCAAGGCAGGGGGACGGGTTAGCAGCATCCTCCCTGGCTGTGCACTGGGCAGCCGCAGGTCACAGACCTTTTTTGTGTCCTGTTTCTGCCACTTCAGTCTGTTTCTAGAACGTCCCTTGCAGGGCTGGGGTATTTGGAGAGGCAGTGCGTCTGCAGTGGCCGGCAGGTTCTGGACATGCTGCCAGTGCGTGCTGAGAGCCGGCCACTCAACCAGTGTGGCCCCCAGGCCCCCAGGAGGGTGCTTCCTGACCCTCTGCTTTCTTCGTTCCCCCAGCACTTCTCCACTGACCCAGTGGCTGCCTCTATCATGAAGATCCACACATTCAACAAGGACCGGGACCGGGTGAAGCTGGGCGTGGACACCATCGCCAAGTGAGTGGGCAGCCCTCTCCTGCCGGGCGCCAACTCCTGCTGAGGAGGCCTGCAGGGAGCATGGTCCTCTCCCTGGGCCCTCGGGGAAGGGGTCTGGCCTCTCTGGGGCCATTTATCAGTCTTTAAAATGAAGAGGTTTACTGTATCAGTTTAGTTCAGTCGCTCAGTCGTGTCCAACTCTGCAACCCCATGGACTGCAGCACACCAGGCTTCCCTATCCATCAGCAACTCCCAGAGCNGGTCCTCTCCCTGGGCCCTCGGGGAAGGGGTCTGGCCTCTCTGGGGCCATTTATCAGTCTTTAAAATGAAGAGGTTTACTGTATCAGTTTAGTTCAGTCGCTCAGTCGTGTCCAACTCTGCAACCCCATGGACTGCAGCACACCAGGCTTCCCTATCCATCAGCAACTCCCAGAGCTTACTCAAACTCACGTCCATCGAGTCAGTGATGCCATCCAACCATCTCATCCTCTGTCATCCCCTTCTCCTCCTGCCTTCAATCTTTCCCAGCATCAGGGTCTTTTCTAGTGAGTCAGTTCTTTGCATCAGGTGGCCAAAGTATTAGAGTTTAGCTTCAGCATCAGTCCTTCCAATGAATATTCAGGACTGATTTCCTTTAGGATGGACTGGTTGGATCTCCTTGCAATCCAAGGGACTCTCAAGATTCTTCTCCAACACCACAGTTCAAAAGCATCAATTCTTCGGCACTTAGCTTTCTTTATAATCCAACTTTCATGTCCATACATGACTACTGGATAAACCATAGCTTTGACTAGATGGACCTTGCATCAGGGGTTCCCAACCCTGGCTTCCTATTGGGATCATCAGAAGAGAGTAAAGAGTCAGGGTCACCCTGTTCCTCTTATTGAGCAGGTCTGGGTGGGGGTGCCTAGCAGTTTGTGCTGCTCAGGAGCCTCCCAAGCTGGGGGACCTCCAGGGACCCATCAGCTCCAGAGACCGTTACTCTGGCCCTGCCCCACTCCACCCACCGTGGTGGGTCACTGGTGCCCTGGGAAGGCAGGACCAAAGGGGAGGCCTGGTGTCTTGGGCGCCAGGGGTTGGGCTCTGTGGGGTGTCCAGGTATGACGGCACCTTGCTTGGGGTCACCCTTAATGAGGTGGCGTGGCTCTGAGCTGTCAGCCTGTCCACCCCAGGTACCTGGACAACATCCACCTGCACCCAGAGGAGGAGAAGTACCGAAAGATCAAGGTGCAGAACAAGGTGTTCCAGGTGAGGGCTGCTGGCAGAGGGACTTGGCCTGGTGTGACCGGGCCCATGAGGCCCCCTAGGACCCACGCCATCACAGGGAGCAGCTGGCTTGCAGACAGCCTGGGATGGGGGCTAAAGCTGGCTGCAGAAGGGCCCCTGCTTGGCGGGCGGGTGACAGGGGCGCGGTGGGGAGTAGTCCAGGCAGGCTGAGGTGGTGGGTGGGAGGGTGGGCTTTCTGAGCACCATACACCCTCTGCCCTGCCCACTACCCACAGTGTAGTGTGAGTTCTCTTTGAGTTAGTTGAGAGAACATCAGCACTGGGGAGGTTTTCCACACAAAGGCAGGCTTCTGGCATTTGTGGAGAAAGTGGCCCACCACCCTGGCCCGTGGTGCCTGCCCCTGTGGCCAGCAGGGCCCTACTTTCTTCTGGTGGCCCCCACCTGAGTCCAACATCATACAGCTGGCCTGCCCCACCTTTGGCACTCCCTCCTCATGCTGTCCTTTGGCTCTTCAGCCTCCTTCACCCTGGTGTTGACCTTTCGCGGTCCTGGGCCCTCTGTGAGCTCAGCCCCAGATGGCTTCAGGGGTTCAGCCTGTCCAGGGATAGCAGCTGCACTGAGACCAGGGGCTCTGGGCCGGGAGGGCCAGGGCAGGCAGAGAGTCTTGGGCACAGGGAGGCCCCAAGGGTCCCATGTGACCTTTGCCTCCGCTCTCAGGAGCGCATTCACTGCCTGGAAGGGACCCACGAGTTTTTTGAGGCCATCGGCTTCCAGAAGGTGCTGCTTCCAATCCCTGACCAGGGTAAGAGCCCAGAGTTGGGGCAGGAGGGTCCGGCGAGGGGTCTCCCTGACTATGCGTGTCTCCCTGACGTTTCTGCGTGTTCCAGAGGGCCCCGAGGAGTTCTACGTGCTGAGCGAGGCCGCTCTGGCCCAGCCTCAGAGTCTGGAGCGCCACAAGGAGCAGCTGCTGAGCGCTGAGCCTGTGCGCGCCACTCTGGCGCGCCAGCGCCGTGTCTTCCGGCCCTCGCCCCTGGCCTCGCAGTTCGACCTGCCCGCGGACTTCTTCAACCTCACGGCCGAGGAGATCAAGCGGGAGCAGAGGCTGCGGTCGGAGGCCGTGGAGCGGCTGAGCATGTTACGGACCAAGGCCATGCGTGAGCGGGAGGAGCAGCGGGAGATGCGCAAGTACACGTACACGCTGCTGCGCGTGCGCCTCCCCGATGGCTGCCTGCTGCAGGGTGCGTTCTGGGCATCTGTGCGGTACCCCTGGGCTGCATTTGTCCCCGGGGAGGTGTTCATGCGCGTCCCCTACAGCTGCAGGGTGCTGGGCACCCGCATGGCCTCTCTGGGCTGCGCTCGTCCCCGGGGAGGAGGCTGAGTGCTCGTGGCCAGCTGGTGCAGAGGGGCTCCTGCGAGCTCCAGCGCCACTCGACTGTCCCACCCCCAGGGACCTTCTATGCCCGGGAACGGGTGGCAGCGCTGTATGGGTTTGTCCGGGAGGCCTTGCAGAACGACTGGCTGCCCTTTGAGCTGCTGGCCTCAGGAGGACAGAGGCTGTCGGAAGATGAGAACCCGGCTTTCAACGAGTGTGGCCTGGTGAGTGACGGCTCCCCGCACCTTAGCCAGACTCTCTGGGCTCTTGTTATCAGCACAAGCCCCCAAGAGGGGATGGAATGGTACTGGGGAGGTATCCCTGGGTGTTAAGACCCACCTTCCCACTTGTGGTGTGGCCTTGAGTAACCTCTGTCTGTAAAATGGAAATGTGCAAAGTGTGTTGAGACAAGGAGGCATTCAAAATGCAAGAACTCCTTGAGAGGATGAAGGAGGGGGCTGGATTGCAGTCAGACCCTGATTCAGGGAGACTGGGAAGGAGGCCTGGAGAAGTGCCAACTGCTGCTCCAGGCTGGGTGGGCTTCAGCCAAGCCAGGTGGCAGTCCTCATCTGATGAGTCCTTGAGGGCACAGCGGTGCTATCACCCCTGGGGAGCAACGCTGGGCGAGCGTGGCCTGGGCTTCAGAGGGGAGATTTGAATGTGAAGCTGGAGCTCTGTGCCTCTCACCCTGCTGCAGGTGCCCTCTGCCCTCCTGACCTTCTCCTGGGACATGGCTGTGCTTGAGGACATCAGGGCTGCAGGCACCCAGCCAGACATGTCTATCCTGAAACCTGAGCTCCTGTCGGCCATTGAGAAGCTCTAGTGAAATAAAGGAGGGTTGGCTCAGCCCTACCGTGGGTCTGCCTCGTGCTGTCCTCCACGTTCTCCCATCCTGGTCCCCCTACCTCCTCCAGAACCACTCGCCCTGCCCATGGGGCACTGGGGGCATGAGGAGGGGCGCTGGCTGGCCGGGCACACAACCATGACCACCACCAGGAGAGGGCATCACTAGTAATCTGTTTAACAGAAGCCGTGGGTTCCTCCCAGGCAGAGCAGCCTGCAGCCCTGGCCAGGACCCTGTGTGCAGTGGCCCCAGGGTAACTGGCCAAGGGAGGCCTGGGCCTGTCAGGACAAGTTCTGTAAAGTTATAAACCTGAATAAACAGGATGTTGACTAGTTTCCTGGTGGTGAGTTCAAGCCGTCGGAGGCAGGGTCAGCAGCTGCAGAACCACCAGTGAGCAAGGCTGGCTGTGAAGGTGGACACCTGCTCTGGGATGGTACCTGGGGTCCCAAGAGCCCCTCATGTCCGAGGCGAGCTCTTCACTTCCCCTGCTTTCCTATGTCATCCCCACTGCCTATGAGCCAGCCCTGCTGAGGGCTCCTGGGGCCAGAGCCTGTGAACGTGACATTATGTGCCAGAGGGGCTTGGGGTGTGGTTAAGGATGAACTAAGGGACTGTCTTGGGTTATGCAGTGAGCCCAGGTGTCCCCATGGGAGCTATAACATGTGGAAGTAAAGATGGGAGATGTGACGCTGCAGGTCTTGAAGATGGAAGAGGAGCTTCTAACAGCTACAAAAAGCAGAAATGGGTTCCCCAAGAAATGGGGTTCCCCCTTCCAAAAGAATTGGGTTCTTCTGGAAGAATGAAATAGGGTTCTCCCGTTCCAGAAGAAACCATCCCTCCCCTCCATTTAACCCAGCGAAGCCCTCATAAGGCTTCTGCCCCTAGAACTGTTAGGAACAATGTGGGTACTTTGTCACAGCAGCCACGGGGATCTAACAGAGACAGGGAAACAAAGCTTTGGAGGGTAGAGGACCTGCCCTGTCTGGACTCTGCCTTCATGGAGGCCAGTGGTGACTGGTTCTCTGTCCACTGTGAGGTGAGAGCTTCCAGGCCCCTGATATTAGACATAAAAATTTCCTGTAACCCAGAGCCACTGAGTAGCCCCCACACAAGCTGTGCCTCACACTTGGGCAGCCCACAGCTGTTCTCACATAGGGGCAGGACCCAAGCCCACCCTCTTTGGCTGCCTGATCACCAGAACCTGCTAGTGGGTAGACAGTAAATTGTCAGGTGGCAACTAGCAAGGGGAAAGGCACTTAACCATGACTGAGGCGTGTGCCAGCAACCTGCAGCATTTATTCCCAGGTGGGGCCAGGGTCCACACCCCACCCCCACAGAGCTGGAGGGGAGAGACCCTCTCTAGGAGGATCAGAGTGCTGCCAGGAGAGGCGGGCCCAGGAGGGTCTTAGCTAGCAGACGGCGTGGTCCCCAAGAGCAGGGTCATGTTGCCTCACCTCATGGGTGAGGCATCCACAGTCTGAACAGGTACTCGCGCTGAGATGCCAGCTGACTCTTCTTCCAACAAAACAACGTGCTGTGAAGGGCCAGCAGGACTGGAGCCTGGTTCCGATAGTCGGAATTCTGCCAGAGCCTCACTGCCCCAGGCCCTCGGTACATGCTTCTGCTGGGCCTGTCACAGCCCTGTCCTAGGGCCGCTCCAGGGTCCATTAGGTGCAGCGCCTGGCTCCACAATTTCTAGCTTCAGCACTCCTGAGGTTGGGAACACCCTCTGCCCACCCGCCAAGGGGCAAGGAGGGGTTAACCAGCACAAGCACCTGCTGAGGAGCCCAGCCCTGAACGAGGTAAGCAGGGAGGCCAAGACCTCACAACAAAGAGATTGTTGTGACAGAACTTGTACAAAGCACTGAACTTTAAACAAAGGCCACAGGTCCCATGCATGGGGAACTGGGGGGCAGACACTGGAGAGCAGAGCACTGGCCTCTGGACACACCAGGCACAGACACGTGTTGGAAGAGACAACAGACACACCAGGTTGGGCTAGACAATAGTTTATACGGGTCCATGTCAGGTCCAGGTGCCGCGCCGCATCCGAGGGGCTTCAATTCATTCACAAGCATCTCGTCACTGTGCCTGCCCAGGGTCCACGGGGCACAACTAGGCCCTCCCCATGCAGGTCACATCACAATAATGCTTTATTAAAGGGCAGATTAATATGCAGCTTTGGGAGGAAATTTTTTACAAACATCAAAAACAACTAACCAAGTATCCTATATAAAACTTTCCAGACCTCCAGGGAGGTCTGCCAAGCAGGACAAAGTGCTCTTTACACAGGAGTCAGGACTTTCAAGTATCTGAGAAGCGTCATGAATACCCTAACCATTCTACATACGTACACGGGCCACTTGGGCACTCAGGACAGGCCAAGTGAGCTGGGGGCCATGAGGGTCTCACTGGTGTCCATCCCCACTGAGCCCCCGGCTCCAGAAGTGGTTCCACATGGGGCCTGGATGTCTGCAAGGCAAGAGAAGGAGGGGCTTCAGCCTTGGGTCCACTCTGGGGGAGGGCAGGCAAGCCACCGCCTTCTCACTGGGGCTACGGCTGTGTGCTTCTGCAGTCCTGTCCAGTAGGCTCTCTGCACTTGACCCTCCAGGGCAGGGGAAGCCCGTGGTAAAGATAAGGAAAGTGGGCAGCAAGGCTCAGTGGCCCCCAGCCTCTGGCTCCTTGCCCTGGAGAAGTATGGTTCAGAGGTCCTACACCCCCTCTCCCTGACACAGCTCCTCACCAACCCTCGGGTCTCTGGTTTCCTGAATGTAGCTTTCAGACCAGGGCAGGAGGCCTGACACCCATACCGCCATCACACCAGCCTGCCTGGTGCCTTTCAGGACCTCTTCCTCAGTCCCCATCACTCACAGGATGTGAGCTGGGGGGTGACTAACAGCCCCTTCCCTTCTCGGCCAGCTTGAAGGAAAAGAGGAGGGTGTGGTACCCTGCTCACCCCCAACATCAGAGATGTCCATGATCACACAGTCGCCTTCGTCGTCGTCGTCCTCCTCTGTGTCCGCCTGGAAGCCGTCTAGGTCTCCAGTGCCAACCTCAACAGACAAGGCACACTGTGTCAGCAGCAGCAGACAGGGTCGGTGTGACCCACCCCCACCCCACCCCCGCCACCCACTGCTGCACACCCGACCCCTCTCTGCCCATCTAGGAGACACTATCTGAGGAATCTAATTAAAGTTAAAGTGTTAGTTGCTCAGTCGTGTCTCAGTCTTTAAGACCCTATGGTCTCCTGGGTCCTTTGTCCAAAGGAACCACCAGGCTCCTTTGTCCATGGGATTCTCTAGGGAAGTATACTGGAGTGGGCAGTCATGCCCTCCTCCAGGGTCTTTCCCACAAAGGGATTGAACCCAGGTGTCCTGCACTGCAGGCAGATTCTTTAAGATCTGAATCAGGGAAGTCTTAGTGTCTCAAGAGTTATGATCAAAGGAAACCTTGGGAGTACTCTTAAATGAACTAATTATTTACCTTGTTAGAAAAATAATGCATTATTGTCTGCAAATTAGAATTGGGAGGGGGGATCCTTTACTTTGGTTTGAAAAGGAGATGGACAAAGCAAATGCTTTCTCTGAATTATTATCTGCTGGAATAAGTAGGTGGCTAAGAAGTTAGTTGGTCAGTGTTTTCTTCTCTGTTCAACAGCTTGGTCCCTCCGCCCAACACTTGTAAACTCTTTCCTCTGGTGCCCACTCTGCCCAGTTCTGCCCATGTGGATGCCACCAGCACCCTGAGAATGGGCATCAGGAGGGGGTGGGCTGTTATCACTGGCTTCCGACAGAGGGGACAGAGACACAGAATGGGGAAGTAGGAGGACCAATCCTAAACACTGCCCATCCACAAGCGTTGGCAGAGGCAGTGGAGCTAGGCTCCCTTCTAAGGGGCTCAACACCCTCCTAGAGCCCTTCTACTCTGTGAGTCTGCCTGGAAAGGGGACGACAGTACAGCAAGGCTGTCCGCTGGGCCCACGGTCCCAGCCTGGCTGGCAGACAGCTTATGCTCACAGACCCCTCAGTTCTAGTGTAGAAGCTCCAGAAGGGCTCCATGGGCTGGGGGCCCCCGAGGCAGGAATGGCCCCAAGCTGGCATGGGGGCTGCTGGGAAGTGCAGGGCAGCTTCCAGGCACCTGCTTCAGAAGCACAGACAGTGCAGCCCCCACCCATGCAAGCTTGGGTCTGGTGAGCACAGGGACAGGCGGGTCTCCTAGACTCCCCAGTCCCGGGCCTCCACACTGGGAGCCAAGTGCAGACGGATGAGGACTGCTCTGGCCCAGAAGCCCTCTGTGGGAGGAACAGCAGCCCACAGCCCCACAGGCACATGATGGATCTCAAGCCTCTAAGGTGAGGCTCCAGGATGGGGTCCCACGTGCTGAGCTGAGGGTTGTCAGCACATGCAGCTGGGGGACAGCCCGACATGCTGCTGTCGCTATCGCAGGCAGAGGGCACAAAGCTGGCCATGCAGCCCTGGGAGTTAGGAAGACACGTCACCACCACCAAGCACTGAGGCTGGAAAGGACAGACAGAGCCCCCGCCTGTGCAAAAACAGAACAAGGCTGAAGAGCTGCGTTGCGGAGGGGATGGACACACACACACACTCACTCACTCTTTGGGGCAGAAGTGGCCCCTAACAGCCAGCTCATCTCACTTGATCACGGTACAGTGTAAACCCATAAAGTATAACACTAGTTGGAACTCTAAATGAAAAGCTTCTAAAATTACCTTAACTTAAAAATCCAAACCCGATATAAAATATTCATACACACCATCCACATTTTCCCAGGCCACCAACCCGGCCTTCAGGAAGTCTCCCCAGCTCCTGTGCTCTGCCTTGCAGACCCGGCTCAGCGCATACCCAGAGCTCTCTTCCAGCCTGCCTGTCCCAAACCAGGATTCTGCTGGAGGTGGTCAAGGTCTCATGGCCCTAGCCTCTCTTTCAGCTGGGTGGCTGGGTCAGAGCACTCCAGTCAGAAAGATACAGGTGGAGTCTGCTCCTCCTTCCAGGTAAACAGGACTCCTCCCCACGCAGGCTTGGTGATCCTCATCTCGCTGGCTGGCAGTGCAGCAGCTGTTCTGTGGCCACAAACAGGCAGGAGCAGCAGGAGACAGGAGGAACCTGGCCCCAGACCACAGTGCTCACCAGCTCAGGACCTCCTGTTGTTGCAGACCAACTTCCATGTGTTTACGGTCCCGAGGCCTACATTGTCCCAGGGATCCAAGCGCTGTTATAAGCGACGATATGCGATCTAGTTCCTGACTACGGACTGAACCCTCGCCTCCTGCATTGGAAGCTTGGAGTCTTAGCTACTGGACTGCCAGGGAAGCTCCAAAAAGGGGTTTTTAAAGTGCAGACATTAGCAGCTACTCTCAGACTCACTGAATCAGAACCACTGGGTCTAGCATGCCCAGAACCACTGGATGTGTGGCCCTCTGTGAGATCCTGCCACACCACGGAGCCTCTTTGAGGCCAGGGAACGGGGAGAAGCTAAATAGCACTGACTGCTATTCATGGGTGTCATCAGATCAAACGCCCCATGTCACTGGCTCTCACAGACCAACCCCTCTTACCTGGGGAGAGGGGGCCCAAGTTTATTGGGGAGCACTTTTTCTCAGTAAATAACAAAGCACCAAGAGCAGAGATCCACATCAAGTGCAAAAGGAAACAGGTGATAAGGGCTAACATGTCTTTCCCCACGTAAAGACAAAGACTGCGAGCACATGTGTGGACGCCGTCGGAGGGGAAGAAGAGCAGAGAGGACTCAGCAAGGTGCCTGTGGAGGGCTGATGAGGGCAGCAGCCGGCAAACCCTGCCTGGATTGGGACACCAAAGCATCCTTCCAACCTTAGCCAGTTCACACTGGCTCCCCAGCTGGTTCCAACCTGAGCATCCACAGGTGCAGTCTTCTGAGACCGTCTGGCTAACGATGACATAGACCATAAGGAGTTCTGCAGCTCAGCACAGCTTGAACACATGAGGGCCTATTCTGGGTCCAGGCCCAAGGGGAGAACTGTCTGAGGGGCTGGGTCCCTCACTCCTAACCAGATGGGCGTTACTGTATCGAGCCGTGTCCACGGCTGACAGGGACAGAATCGGGGAGTAGCAGGAACAGCTGCCATGACTGCACAGGACTGTCCTAGGCTCCCTCTTGCTGTGATGATTCAGAAAGAAGGCTTACATCGCACCTAAGATCTCATCTGTGTGTGGGCGTCACTCCAGGAGCCAGCCCCCTGCCCATCCTCCCCCCACATATGCGGCAGGGGTAGGGGACGGGGAGCACATGTGGGCTCCCTTTTTTCTCCCTCACCCCCAGCCTCTAGCAGCACCTCCTGGAGCAACAGCACCCTAGGAGAGCCCCGGAGGCAAGCAAGAGACCTGCTCTCACCACACCGTCTCACCCACGTAAACTTGAGTCTCCGAGATCTTCAGCTGTGCGAGACCCTGGCCTCAGTGAGGACTGGTGTCCACAACCAAGACCAGGCTTCTGGCGACAGTAGCCAGGAGACTAAACCCAGTAACAGAAACAAACATCAAACATGGACCAAGGCTGAGGCGGGGGCCCAGCCTCTGTGTGTCCAGGCAGCGAGGGAGCCTTCGCTCTGGGGACCAGCAACTCTTAGGAAGCCCACCTGCCTCCAGGTGAGGCGAGGCCCTCCCTGTACGTGGCCTATCTACGTGCGGCCACACGCTTTCTCCTACACGTGCTGTCAGGATACAGTTACTTGGCTGCTCCCACCATGGACTCCAGTCTGTCTCCCCTTTGATGGCGTTTTGCTCACCACTGTCTACAAGGCCTAGCAGGTTACCTGGTATGGAGTAAGCACTTAGTAACTGTGCTAAATGAACACAAAAACTAACTAAACAGAAGCTGCTGCATGGAAAAGATGCACTTTTCATTCAGCACTGAAAAGAAATGAGCTGTCAAACCATGAGAAGACAGGAAGAAAACAAAGGCACACAACTAACTGAAAACTCCAGAGAAAGCAGCAGGCCCAGTGGCGGCCCAGGGTAGAGTGAGGGAAGGACCAACAGGCAGACCATGGGTATGAAGGCAGTGACATAGCTGTGTGACACTGCGATGCCACACACGCCATCACACATCTGTTCAAATCCATGGGACACACAGAAGCCAGAGTGCGCCCAGTAAACCTTGGAGTCTGGGCGACAGGGGTGTGTCCACGTAGGTTCAGCAGCTGTGACAGCCACACAGACTTTGCTGTGAGTGCTCGGTGGGTGGGGAAACCTCTACACCCACGCCTCTGTTTTGGTCAGTTCTGTCACCTCAGTTTTGTTATAAATCTAAATATGCCCTAAAAGGAAGGTGTGCTACAAACTACAAGCCGCGGTGGGGTCTTACCTGCCCGTCGTGCCGGCGCTTCTTCATGAACTGGGTGATGCACATGCTACCCGCCGACTTCCTCTTGAGGGAGACAGGCGTACCCTGGCCAGGCCCCGGGGCGGGGACGCTGCCACTGTCCTCCCTGGTGGCCGAGGGCACCGTGGTGACATAACTCCACTGGCAGGGCACAGGCAGGTGCTCCTGGGCGAAGCTCTTCAGCACCTGTGGGTGGACGTACCAGCACATCCTGAAGTCGGGCCTCTTCTCATACACCGAGTTCTCAGAAATAATCCGCTTGAGCCTGGCCTTGGAGGGCACGGCCATGTCCTCGCCGGCGGTAGGGGTCTGTGGGCGGGCGGGGCTGGGGCTCGGGGGGCTGGCGGCACTGTGCTCTGGGCTGCCGGCGTCCCTGCTGAGCAGTCCTCGGCGGCAGCACTCCTGGAACTCCCGAATGATCACCTTGCTCCCATTCACGTTCCCGTGCAGCAGTGGGAGCAGCTGGGCCAGGACTGGCGGGGAGAGGGAGCAGGGGGAGACGGAATGAACACGGCCCCCGGGAGACTGAGACAGAGACTGCTTTGGGTGGTCTTGTTATCCTCCTGGCTTACTGAGACATAACTGACACACAGCAGTGATCTGACTTACATGGCAAAACCACCAGTACCACTACAGGTTTAGCGCAGGTGGCTACTTAAGGGTGTTAAACACAGGAACTGCTCCAGGAGAGACTCTGAGGCCCACATTTCACAAGGCGGGACTGGTTGGAATAAACTGTCAGGCCTCATCTCCTGTGTCCGTTTCCTTAGTAACTGCCCTCATGCACCCATTCTGAGTGGCCCTCCTGGCTCTGAAGAGCTAAGAATGTGTGTGACCATCAGGGAAACTGGCTGACTGAAGCAGCCACCCTGTAAAGCTCTCATGAGCGTCACAGAAAGGACACCTCCTCAGCAAGCACTGGCTCTGGCTGTTTCTTTGAAGAACCTGTGAGTTACCTGGCCACCCTCAGAGGGAGTCTCCCACCCCACCCCTACCCAGAGCTGGTGCTCACTCTGCTGGTCCCTCTTCTCTCTCTTTGAGGCCTTGGGCATCTGCTCCTCCTCGGGGGGCACAGTCTCCAGCAGGCAGGCTGTGAACTGTTGCAGCACCTTCAGGTCAGCACCGCTGTCCTTGTTGGCCGCCCAGATGCAGCCAATCTTCACGGGCTGGAGAATGCGGAACCGCTTTCCCTTGGCCAGAAACTCGTCCCACTCCTTGGCCTTCAGTTTCTGGCGCACCTTGTGATTTTCCGGGTCGGCACACTCCTGGCAGATTAGAGAGCAGACACTCGCTTAGGATCCCTGCTCCCCAGTACCCCTGGTGCCCCACTCTGGGACAGTGAGAGAGCATATGGGAGGCGGGCAGAGCTTTTCACAGACTCAGGGCCAGTGTGACGGCACCTGACTGGCAATATACAGGCAGAGAATGTTTTCAGACTGAATAACTGGCACCTTCACCCACAAGTATCTTAGGTGCACCTGCCTTTCTAGCCCTCACTGGAGTCACAGGTATTGATTTTTATTACCTCTTCAGTAGACCTCTTAGCACCACTCTGGGTTTTCTGCTTAACATGTGATCCTGGAGCTGAAATCACCATGCTGGGCCTCTCCCACCTCAGAAGGATGCCACTGTCTAAACCAGATTCGCTGCGGGCCTGATGAGCCCATTTGCCTCGCTGGTTGGAAATGTATGAAGGACAAAGGTCCCCAAGTGTGACTCTGAGACGGGTCACACCTGCCAGTCTCCCCACAACCCGGCAGGCCTTCAGAGCTCTGGAAATGGCTCCCTCAAAAGTCCCACCATCCAGCAGAACTGAGAAAGCTAGGGGGTGAGGCTGAGCCTCTGAGGAGCGAGGTCCACAAGGAATCGGCTGCAGGGTGGGCCAGGACCTACGCAACCACCCCCAAGTCAACAGCAACCAAGCTCTGGCCCGATCACCTCCTGTCCACCCCTCACCTCAGTTACTCCTTCATCCTCAGACAGGTACCCGTGGGGCACGAAGAAACCATCATCCTCATCCTCATCCTCTCCCACATCATCGTCATCATCCTCAAGAGAAAAAAGCACAATGATAACATGTGGAAACATGTGTTTTACTTATAATTCACCTGTGAACACGTAAAAAGGAAACAGCCTTCGAGTGCTTCAAGTGTCATTTCTACAGACACCCTGAGGATCAGCCAGGATCCCATTAACTAGCCCACTATACTCTGGTGGGAGTGGAGGACCAAGCAGAACATAGATAAGTGGGGCCCAGAGTAAGGCAGCGGGTGTGGCAGGAGACGGGCGGGCCCACCGAGGAGTATCTGGGCACTTCTCTGTCCACACCAGGCAGGTGAGTGTCACCAAACAAGGGTTTCCAAGAATAGCTATAAATCTGGTGCTGAGATGCTGTCTGAGGGAGCCCTCTTGGTCCCTGCCATGCTCACCCCTTCGCTGTGGGAGAGGGACTCTCCTGGCTCCTCCTCTTCCCATTCCTCATCGCTGTCCACCTCGTAGTCAAGGAGGTCCTGAGGGCACACACACAGCAGTCACTGTCGTATCCAGGGTCGGGAGGGAATGGCAGAGCTAAAAAGCTAGAACCCTGGAGCCCCAGGGCCGTGGGAGAAGGCCACGCTGAGATGGATATGCAAGGGTCGGAGCAGTGCCCACACACTCACCCTGTCCTGGGCCCAGGGGTCCCTTGGGCGGATGACTGTCGTCTGCTTGTTCCACGTGCCCCAGTATGCTGGCCGGTGGTTCTCAGAGAACTGTAGAAGCTTCATCCTGCCAAACTTTCTCCGCTCAGGAACGCCGTCCACTTTGCTGCTCTCCACAATCACCACATCGCTGGAGACAAAGCCTGGCTTAGAAGGCTCCTCCATGGTGCACTCACCCACCACAACATCCTTCCCGGGGTGGCAGGTCGTGGGCACTAGAGACGGGCAGCCCTAAAGCAGGCCAATGTTTACTCCAGGGACATGGCGCGAGGAGGAGAGAGGAACCAGACGGGGAGCTGCTGCTCCACAGTACATACAGAAGTGGGAATGTGAAAACAAGTACACTGGCAAGAGATGGGGAGCAGCCCTCCAGGCAAGTGGTCTAGACGTCAGCTCCATCTGGGGAGGTGGCAGCCTACACTCCAGAGCCAGGACTTTCTGCAAGGCCACCATACCTGGGAGACTTTGGAGGTGAAACCAGAAGAGAGCTGATGGAGCAGTGGATTTTGGGGCCTGATGCCAGGGAGGGAGCTGACCGGTCAAGGCCAAGGGACTCAGCAGTGACCACTGCTTGGCCACTCAGGACTCTCCAACTTCACCAAGGGCAATCGGCAGCTCCCCTCAGAACTAACCTGTTAGAGAGGTCTGTGTTCCGGTTAGACACCATAGTGGGCCCAGACCTGAGAGGCTGCCGCCTTTTCAGATCTTGTAGGAAGGAGAACTCGCTGCTCTGCTGCTGGAGGAGCTGGTCAAGCTGGTCACATAGGTCTTGATCAAAGGCAGTCCGGCATCGAGGGGCGAGGACCATGTGTTCTTTGATTTCGAAAGGGGCAAACTTCCCACAGGAACCAGCCAGGGTCTGAAATAGAAAAGGGATATGATGGCACCACTGTGCTTACTATGTGATGGACCTGCACAACAGGTGTTGAGGAGGAGCCACAGGACACGGGACACAGTGTCAAAGGAGACACCTCACCAAGAACACAAACCAAGATAATATAAAGAACCAGAGATCAGAAGAAAGTCAATCCTCCAATAACCTAACAAAAAAGAGGAATTGGCAGAAAATAAAATAAAAAGAAATAAAATAAACAAACACAAAGAGATGTTCAACTACACCAAGAATCATGGAAAAACATAAAGAGAAATATGTTTTTCTTCACCCATCAGTCAGGTCCACAGAAGTGTGAGACACCCATGCACTGTTGGGAGGTGGGGATGGAAATCAATGGCAAGGGGTACAAAGTATGATGCATCCACGCCATGACACGGTACTGCAGCAATGAAAAAGAACGAGCAAGGGCCAATGTGGCAAGAATCCAAGATACAACTCAGCAAAGCGGTGAACAATGAATTCATAGTTTGTTAGGTACATGAATACACAAACATAGGAGGGAGGGAAATGCTCAGTGAAAGTCCTAGGACACCCTTGCACCTCTGGAGCATGGAGAAGGGAGGGGACGGAGGTCTGTGGTTTTCATAGGCAGAGCCTGGTCTAGAAGGTGACAGGAAGCAGAATCCTGTGATGAATGAACCCCATGTGTTGTTTTACGCTCAATCCTGCCTCTTATCTTGAGCAGACATCCACTAAGGGTGAAGACTGGTCTTTCTCCATCAAGGATCTCAGCACAACTTCTATGAACACTTGGTAGTTTGAGCAAATGTGCCACTTTTTGCCTTTCTGAGCGCACAGTGGATGGTAAGAATTAAACCTCCAGATTCTACCGGAGATCAAAGCTCCCAAGGCCAGAGGACATCCCTCTCGATGAAAGCACAGCCAGTGGACCAGAAGATGCCTCTTTATTTTTCAAACAGTACAGCCTGACAGAGACCAAAAACAAAGCCAGAGGAAGCGGGCTGCTCACCTTGGGGGCCTGTGGGGTCTTTGGTTTCTGGAAGAACCTCGTGATTTCGGCCTTCTCAGCTTTAATGCGCTGCAATGTAAGAGAAGACGAGGGTGAGAAGGAAATAGAGAACTTAAACATGCAAAAGCCCCGTAAGTGAATTTCAAGCATTTTTACGTTGAAAGCATTAATTTAATGCGAGTTTGCCAAACATACAAATGGGTACCAGGCAACTCCAAAGGTTAGAGCTGCTCCTGTGGGCAGAGGGACCAGAGGAGGAGACAGCCAGCCAGGCAGGGCTGGGCCAGCACCCAAGCCGGCCTAGTTACAGGAGTGTCAGTCCTGGTCACCCGCCTCCACCACCATCTCAGGGAGGATATGCAATATCCAGCAGCAATCAGGCAGAAGCCTTGCTTCTCAAACACACGGGAAGGTGCGCGATCTAGAGACACATTCTACCTTTTCTTCTTCTCTCAACCGTTTCTCCTCTTCCTTTTTCCGCTTCTCCTCCAGCTTTGCCCTATGAGACATCACACTCAGTGACACCTGCTGGCCCAGGCCTGTGCTGATGCCCATGGAGGGGGGTGGGGTAAGGTGACAGCGGGACAGGGCAGAGGGTGTGGGACCCCAGACGGAGGGGGCAGGGCACGCACTCCAAAGCCTCCTGGCGCTCCTTGCGTCTCTCCTCCTTGAGCCGCTGCTTCTCCGCCTTCTCCTTCTCGTCCTTCTCTCGCTTCTCCCGCCGTTCCTTCTCTTTCAGCTCCTTTTCCTCCTCCCTCTTCTTCCTGGCCTCCTCCTTGGCCCTCTTGGCCTCCTCCCTCAGCTTCTCCTTCTCCTCCTTCTCAGCCCGGAGCTTCAGCTGCCTCCACAGACGCTCCTTATCCTGCACAGAGACAGCACATAGCTCAGCTCCGCAGGCAGTGCACAGGCAGACGGGGAGGTGCGAGGCCCGCTGGCCAGCACACACACAGAGAAGGGAATATCTGGTCTATTACATCTCCTTCCGCCCTGAGGAAGGCCATGAGGATTGGCTGGCTGCCACAGGGCCTCATGGGCGAGTAACAGTATGATGCATTTAAGACACCATTTTCAAGCGTGGAATGAGGGTCAACTTTTACTTAATTAAAAAAATGAAGTAAGCCCTTCTTGGCTGCCTACGTGGGATACTCGCTGTTGGGTTGGAGTGACATTTATTTGCTCAAAAAAGTGTGGTAATAAAGACACATTTAAAACACCTGTAGGTTTTCCCTCCCTGTCCTCAAAACAAAAACATTTTCCTGGGGCTTCCCTGGCGGCTCAGTGGTTCGTACTCTGCGCTTTCACTGCAGGGGGCACAAGTTCCATCCCTGGTTGGGGAACTAAGATTCTGGCATGCCACAGCCAAAAGACATTTTCTTTCCATTCCCTCCAAAACTATACTAGACAACAGGGTTTATTTCATTTCTTTTGAAATGGGAGAGCAGGATGAAGAAAGGCCGGAAAACCTGACGAGTTAAGTTTTAAAACAGTGGGAAGCAGACAAGAACACATTAGAAGACATAAGCAAAAAATAACCCTTTTAATCTGTAAAGCCATTTCTCAAAAGAAAACATTTTTTTTAAAAAACCATTTATCAAAAAACCAAACGAACATTTTTCAGGATCTGAGAAGAAGGTCAGAAGATAAGAAAAGACATGATATCCGTGACAATGCCTGGGCCTCATCACCAGTAGGAGGAAACCGCTAGTTTCTCTGAAGCATGAACATCTCATTTTATCAGTTCCTCATTCCCAAGAATTTGTATGTGGCCTGGAGCACTGAGTTATTATATAGCATGGCATTCACACTGAACAAGTTTCAGCTCTCAGACAGAAGGGGTGGTACCTTCTAACATTGTCAGTCATGTCGGAGGCTTTGTGACCCTCTGGATGGTAGGCCACTAGGCTCCTCTGACCATGGGATTCTCCAGGCAAGAATACTGGAGTGCGTTGCCACTCCCTTCTCCAGGGGATCTTCCCAACCCAGGGATCAACCCCGCCAACTCCTGTGTCTCCTCCCACACTGCAGGCAGATTCTTTGTCCACTGAGCCACTGAGGAAGCCCTACCTTCTCACTGGGTAATTTTCCAGGACAAGAATCATCATAGGCTTCCCACCTTTGGCAGGAACCCGACAGCTAAGCTCTCCATCTGGGCCTATGATTGTGCCTTTGTCCCTAGAGAATACCCTGCCCTGATCAACCTTTGCTCTCTATCACAAAAGCCATGGAGGCACGCTAATAGAGACCTGAGAATGTCCTTGCCAAATGTCGTGGGACACTTGGAGCAGGGGCTTGAGTAACTGATCAAGTAACAGGTGAGGAAACCAGAAGCAATTGCAGAGTGGTGGTGGTGGCTGGGGGCGG